>PIJE02000387.1:107379-198290 GCA_002895965.2 Coryphaenoides rupestris | reverse complement strand
ACAGAGGGCGGGGTGACAGGCCTGAGCGTCGCCGGGTTCAGGACGTGGTCAATCCTGAACGGGCCGACATAGCGTGGTGCCAACTTCCTGGAGGAGACCTGGAGCGGAAGGTCAGCCGTGGAGAGATATACCAGCTGGCCAGGCTGGTATACCGGGGCAGGGGTGCGATGGCGATTTGCCCCGCGACAGGAGCGCTCGTTGGCACGGAGCAGGGCGGTGGGGACCTCCCTCCACACCCGGCGACACCGTCGGAGGTGGGCCTGGACCGACGGGACGGAGACCTCCGACTCCTGGAGAGAGAATAGCGGGGGCTGGTATCCCAGGGAGGCCTCGAATGGGGACCTGCCGGTGGCCTCGCAGACCAAGGCGTTGAGGGAGTATTCAACCCAGGGCAGGTGGTGTGGAGAGCCGAGACGCAACGCAGAGCGGACTCCAGGCTCTGGTTGGCGCGCTCCGCCTGGCCGTTCGTCTGCGGGTGGTATCCTGAGAAGAGGAGTCCAGCTGGCGGTTGGTGAGAAGCCTTGCTGCGGGAACAGACTGAACAGGCCGCGACGAACTCCCGGACGTCAGCTCCCAGGGACGGCCACCAGAACCGCCAGGCCAGGAAGGATTGTGTGCGGTGGACTCCCGGATGACATGCCACCCTGCTCGCATGACCCCACTGGAGCACCCGGGACCGAACCGAGTCGGGCACAAACAACCGGCGGGGGGGCCCGTTGCCTGGGTCGGGTTGGGTGCGTTGAGCCTCCTTGACCACCCCCTCAATGTCCATCGTGACCACCCCGATGATGCACGATGCAGGGAGAATGGGCTCAGGCTCCTGGGCGCTCCTTTCCGGTTCGTGGAGACGGCATAGAGCGTCCGCCTTAGCATTGCGAGACCCTGGTCGGAACGTGAGTATGAACTCGAACCTTTCCAGGAACTGAGCCCACCGTGCCTGGCGGGAATTGAGACGCCTCGCCGTGCGAATGAACGTCAAATTCCTGTGGTCCGACCAGACCAGCGTGGGGTGCTCCGAACCCTCCAACCAGTGACGCCACTCCTCAAACGCCCCCACCACCGCCAGTAGCTCCCGGTTGCCGATGTCATAATTCTCCTCAGCCGGTGAGAACCGGCAGGAGAAAAAGGCACAGGGATGCAACTTTTGGTCCTCCGCTGACCGCTGGGAGAGAACAGCGCCGATACCGGTGTCCGAACCACGGCGGCGCGCAGGGTAGTGTGCAGGGCGCGTAGCGGGAGACGAGAGGAGCGGGCGTGGAGGCGAGGACGGCCGAACCATAACAGAAATACTAAATAAAATATAAAAACATCGGACAAAACTATACATTTAGATATAGGGCACTCCAAAGCAACTGGCGAGAAGTACATTTGTCAAAACTATAAAAAAAAACATCTATTCATAAGACCTACATACACTTCATACACATATTATTTTGAGCCTTTGTTTCTTGGTGGTCTGGTCTGGTTCATACCGGCTCCATCTTTATGCCCCCTGTGTGTATGAACCCCTCAGTCATAACTACAAAAATAATGGACGAGGAGTTCAGATATTAAACACACACTTTGGTGCTCGGAAAATGCAAATATCATATATATATTTATAGATAGAATGTGCGGCGGTTGACTCTCGTCGATACTTCCACTGCCAACTCAACTTAAATATTATGCTGACAATCTGACATCCAACACGGTTAATGCCTGGCGGGTCGCCTCCTCCGACAGTTTCAGTGCTACAGCACAAAGAGTTGTGATTAACAGCCTGTTGTTAAGCCAAATACGCTGGGCTTGGCCGCGCGCCCGTGGCTGACGCTCTGGCAGCACATCGATATCTTTGGTCTGAGATGATCCGTGTGGTAATGTGCCGTCTGGGCTCCGGTGATTTAAGATCATCTGGAGATAGGTTTCAGTGAGGGACAAGCAATCAGGTTTATGTACTCATTATGGTCTTCTCTGGTATAAGGACCAGTGGCGGCTCGTCAATTGGGGGCACTGTTCGTTCCAATTTTTTATTTGTTTATTTTTATGTGAATACAATATGTACTTCGGCTACTTCCTGGTTGCAGGGCGCCAGCCCAATGAGTGTGTATGTGAGTCTGTAAACTTTTGGCAAGCACGTGACCAAAAGCTGCTCTCTGATTGTTGGCTTCTGATTTTTACCAAGGGGCGCTGTGAATTGCATCCTAGACGCTCCCACTTTTATTGCCAGTGAATCAGTATTGCTTTCGTGTTAGTGTTCTGATGTGATTGGACAATTCTCGATGTGATGGAGTACGCCCCCGGGGGTCAAAGTATTATGGGTCAATGGGTGGGAAATTGAGTTATGTCATGTTATTAGTTATAATTAGTGTTAGGCATGCATGTGTGTGTTGTGTTGCTAATGCATGTGTGTGTTGTGTTGCTGAGACTTCATAAACCGACTGACCAACTTGATGACAAGACCATGACACAGACTGAGTGAGCCAGCCATGGCCTTGGGGGGGGAACTCACTCTGTGGGTGTGATGATGACGCTGATTACTCAAAAAAAAAGAATTATTTTATTATATACCTGGAGTCGTAGTAGTAACATCTTTGGCCACATGAAGTTAGAAATAGAGTGACCAAGTGTTAAATATTATTGTGGAGAAAGTCTAATTATCCATTAATATTTCAACAGGCAAAGTGCTTTGATCTCACAGTGTCTCTCATCAACAGTTATTATCTATTCAGACTTCAGTTCTTTTAAATCTGGGGTATTGGATATTACCATGAGGGTTTATGTAACATTACAGTGGTGTTTTGGGGTTTTTTGCACCCCCCCCCCCCAAAAAAAAAAATTTTTATCACCAGCTGCCACTGTAAAGAACTCGTATTTTTTTTCGACTGGCATTTGCACTTCAGTTCTTATTCTTATTCCCTTTTTTGCTTCTATGTTGTATTTTTGCCTGTATTCTTGGTTTCTTTTTAGTGTCTATTTTTTCTTACCTCCTGTTGTTCCACATTTTGATGCTATGTATAAACATAGACAGTTCTAACATATTATTTTCTCCATACAGTTTTATATATTTTGTTGTTGCTGAAGTCTTGTTGCTGCCTTGCCTTCTACAGGCGCTGGTCTGTTTCTCTCTTCCTCTACAAGCCTGCCCCCCAGTGGTCGGTTTGGGGTACTTCACTCAGTCAATACAAACCCAAACTGAAAGTTCACCAAAAATTATTAATTTTTTCCCAAAAAATCAACAACAAAAGAAACACATCTAAATCTAAAACAAACTCCACACAAAAACACAAAAAACATATTTTAACAAAATGATGTACTTTACGATACCTTTAAGCACACTGAACTAACGTCAGTATCCCGGGTGTGCTCCCCTCCAGGGTGTCTGAGCGACGTGCGTCTGAACGGCCACAGCCTCCCGCTGGACGGCCGCAGCTCGGAGCTGGTGGTGCTGCTGGAGCGGAGGGCTGTGACCGCCGGCTGCTCCTCGGATGCCTGCGGCTCCAGACCCTGCAGGGGGCCGCTCTACTGCGTGGACCTGTGGAGGAAACACGAGTGCAGGTAAGAGAGACCCCTGACACGCACCACACACACATGCACGCACGCACGCACACGCACACACACACATGCACGCACGCACGCACACACACACCCCATCTACCACGCACGCACGCACGCACGCACGCACGCACGCACGCACGCACGCACGCACGCACGCACGCACGCACGCACGCACGCACGCACGCACGCACGCACGCACGCACGCACACACACACACACGGCATATACTGAATATACTTATACAGTATACTACAGTATATCCTATCTCTAGGTAAGAAAGCAGAATTCACGAAGATAGAAAGTGAGCAAATGATTATTAATTAAATTGCATTTAAAGTTTACACAAGCACAATCAAGCACAAACATGCGTGTGTTTATTTGTGCGTGTGTGTGTGTGTATGTCGGGTGTATCTACAGTATCTCACAAAAGTGAGTACACCCCTCACATTTCTGCAAATATTTTATTATATAATTTCATGGGACAACACTGAAGAAATGACACTTTGATACAATGTAAAGTAGTCAGTGTACAGCTTGTTTAATAGTGAACATTTGCTGTCCCTTCAAAAAAAACTCAACACAGCCATTAATGTCTAAACCACTGGCAACACAAGTGAGTACACCCCGATGTGAAAATGTCCAAATTGTGCCCAAAGTGTCAATATTTTGTGTGGCCACCATTATTTTTCAGCACTGCCTTAACCCTCTTAGGCATGGAGTTCACCAGAGCTTCACAGGTTGGCACTGGAATCCTCTTCCACTCGTCCTTGACGACATCACGGAGCTGATGGATGTGAGAGACATTGCGCTCCTCCACCTTCCGTTTTAGGATGGCCCACAGATGCTCAATAGGGTTTAGGTCTGGAGACATGCTCGGCCAGTCCATCACCTTTACCCTCAGCTTCTTTAGCAAGGCAGTGGTCGTCTTGGAGGTGTGTTTGGGGTCGTTATCATGCTGGAATACTGCCCTGCGGCCCAGTTTCCGAAGAGAGGGGATCATGCTCTGCTTGAGTATTTCACAGTACATGTTGGCATTCATGGTTCCCTCAATGAACTGTAGCTCCCCAGTGCCAGCAGCACTCATGCAGCCCCAAACCATGACACTCCCACCACCATGCTTGACTGTAGGCAAGACACACTTGTCTTTGTACTCCTCACCTGGTTGCCGCCACACACGCTTGACACCATCTGAACCAAATAAGTTGACCTTTGTCTCATCAGACCACAGGACATGGTTCCAGTTATACATGTCCTTAGTCTGCTTGTCTTCAGCAAACTGTTTGTGGGCTTTCTTGTGCATCATTTTTAGAAGAGGCTTCTTTCTGGGACGACAGCCATGCAGACCAATTTGATGCAGTGTGAGGCGTATGGTCTGAGCACTGACAGGCTGACCCCCCACCCCTTCAGTTTCAGGGTGTTGGCAATCTTCTCATAACCTAGGCCATCTTTATGTAGAGCAACAATTCTTTTTTTAAGATCCCCAGAGAGTTCTTTGCCATGAGGTGCCATGTTGAACTTCCAGTGACCAGTGTGAGAGCGATAACACCAAATTTAACACACCTACTCCCCATTCACACCTGAGACCTTGTAACACTAACGAGTCACATGACACCGGGGAGGGAAAATGGCTAATTGGGCCCAATTTGGACATTTTCACTTAGGGGTGTACTCACTTTTGGTGCCAGCGGTTTAGACATTAATGGCTGTGTGTTGAGTTATTTTGAGGGGACAGTACATTTAGACTGTTATACAAGCTGTACACTGACTACTTTACATTGTATCAATGTGTCATTTCTTCAGTGTTGTCCCATGAATAGATTTAATAAAATATTTACAAAAATGAGAGGGGTGTACTCACTTTTGTGAGATACTGTATATGCATGCATGTGTGTGTGTGTGTGCGTGTGTGGCTATATGTGTGTCTATATGTGTGTGTGTGTGTGTGTGTGACTCCTCTCTAACTCCGCCCCCCTGCCCCCCCCCCCGACCCCCCCCCCAGGTGTCCAGGCAGTCAGGTGACGGTGACGGACGAGGCCTCGGGTCAGGAGCGATGCGTCCCGTCGCCATGTCAACCGTCGTCATGCCGCAACGGGGGTGTGTGCCAGCCCCTGTCCCCGGACAGCTTCCACTGCCGCTGCCAGGACAGGTTCAGAGGTCAACACTGTGAGTTGGGTCAGGTCAAAGGTCACCGTCTGGCAGCCCTCAGCCCCAGCTCCATCCTGGCCATCAGCATGTGCCTGCTGGTGTTCTTCGGTAAGCATCATTAAACTATATTCAACTCAATGTAACTAAGAGCATAACATTAAATTAACTTTTTCACATGGATTTTCTCTTGTTGAAATAAAGTGCAATGTCTGACGTTAGTTTCACCAAATCTTCGTTAGCATCTTAAGATTCAAGCCATATACATTACATTTACATTTACATTTAGGGCATTTGGCAGACGCTTTTATCCAAAGCGACTTACAAAGAGTACACTTGTAGAAAGAGACAGCAATACAACACTGTGATACATAAAGATAAGAATAGAGCAGGTTTCAAGCATTCATAGTTGCGAGACTAATAGAACGAGTTTCATAATTGCTAGGTAGCCTGCATACTAGCTGGGATAAGAGCAGAAGTTCCATTCTGAGTGCATTACCAACATCTAAGAACATACAATATGCTAAACAATGATAAGTACTATTAATAATGCCAACACGTACAAACATGCAAGTTAGTGCTAGGGGTTCTAGGGAAGAAGAAGATGACCTTTCTCTCTAAACGGAAACTCTTACTGTACATTCATAGTCTTTGTCAGTCTTGTTCCTTGCACTGCACATGCAAATGTCTCTTGTGTGTATGTGAATGTGTGTGCGTGCAGCCGTGCTGGTGGCGGTGACGGTGTGGAATCAGAAGGGGAGCCGCAGTAAGTTCCGGAAGAGGGGAGTGTACCACATCCCCGCCGAGCACGCCAGCTGGGAGGACATCCGAGAAAACATCCTCAACTACAACGAGGAGGGAGGCGGGGAGCAGGACCAGGTACACACACACACACACTGTGCAATACGCTGTCTTTGAATTTGATACTACTGGATGGTGCTATTTTTAAATGTGATGAACCAGTATTTTTGACGAGAGGGCAATAGACTTCTAGGTTCCAGGCCTCTGGAGACACACATGGGTCCCAATTGATAAGCAACTAAATGCTTTGTCACTTTGCCATCTTTTCCTCTTTTCTTACTTCTTACTTGTCTTAGCATAGCAGCTATTTAGTATTTTGAGCAAACAAAATGCAAACGTTTCATTGTTTTCCTCATCCGTGTCCATTCCTTACAGAATGCTTACGACATAACAGAGCTGAAGCGTCCGCTGTGTTCCAGTCTGTCCCAGTCCTCCTCCTGCACCACGGCCCCCCTCATCAAGTCCTCCAACGGCTCTCAGGAGGAGGTGCACCCCTCGGGCTCCTCCTGCAGCTCCGGGGCCCCTTACCTGAGCATTCCCAACCATCATCACCACCACCACCACCACCATCACCAGCACCACACTGGCGGCAACACGAACTACGCCGCGGATGCTAACGATGCTAACTCTGCTAACGAGCCACAATGCGCTAACCGTGGTACTCCAATTAATGTGGACGGCGAGACCAAAGAAGCCGGGGCATTCGCCGACGCCATCCTGGTTCGGTCGCACTCTCAGGTGGACTTCAAGAGCTACGTGGCCCGGATCATCTGGGAGGCCGACAACGACGGGGACGCTTCCCCGCTGGACGCGTACCACGTGTGGTGTGTGGAAGGTGCAGGGTCGTCGGTCGGAAGCCTGAGCTCGCTGGGGTCAGCCGCCTCCGCAAACCGCCCAGGCGACCAAGGAGAGGAGGCGGGGTTCGGGCACGACAGGCTCGTGCACTGGGGCCCCAAGTTCCAGGCTCTGAGCAACATGTACGACCGGCCCCAGCTGGACCTCTCGTACAGAGATGCGGTGAGCTACATACACAGAAGCCACAGCCAGGACCTCCTTCCTCATCCTCATTAGGCTTGCCGGAACATTACGCGACACACACACACACACACTAATACACACACACACACATACACACACACACACGCACGCAAACACACAAACAATAGCCTTTACACAGCTCTGGCCCTTGACTGCTATCCCTCGTTGGCGACCCTATGGAGATCCTATGTAGCACAATTACACTACTTTCCTTTGACAAGTCATTCCGGTCTCACTGGTGCCATCCAAGACATAAACCGCGGGGGTACCTGGGAAACAGAATCCAGCAAATGTGAATGCTAGCCAATCGTATAAATGTACTCGTTTGCTCCTGTTGGTGGGGGCGGCATACACAGCCGCTGTGAAGCACTGAAGGCCTGTTCTTGTGCATAAAGGTTTCCACTTGTGCTCTGTGACGAGGACAGCTGACCAAACCGGACTACAACTAGGACTTACAGCGGGAGATTCTTCGCTTGGCGTGTTGAGGCCCTTTAATGGAGATATAATGGCATAAAGCACACTGACACTGGCTTCAAGTCCTTTTCGTACCAGCTTTACATTGTCAGAGGGGTAACCGATATATCGTTGTGAAACAGTTATTTATTGGGTTTCATCGTTTTCTGCAAAGAGATGTACCGTGTGTCATATTTATTTTTTTGGTTCTCCGGTGGTTTAAACATACACATTACACATACAAGGTACAAATGTGTTTTGCCGTTTTGTATTAAGGTCAGAAGATGAATTGTGTGTATGTGGGGCAGGCACGTTGCATTGTCTGTTGACAGGCTAAACACGAATACTAAAATTGAACTCATTCGTTGCTTTTCCTTGTCAAAAAATATTTCCTATTCCTTGGATAGGCGTCATGTAGCAACTGTCCAACCATCCTCAATGTGTCGCAATGGTGATATAAATACATGATTTCAGGACGTGAAATGTAAGTGTTGTAGAGTTTGGTGTCCTCCAAACAGCTACAGACACTCCCTTGGCTGTTTATATCCCCTCTGCTGCTACTATGGTTCGACCTGCGTCAGCTGTACATATGGGATGCATATTCTGTTTGCTGATTGTCTGTTGCTGTGTGAAGTGGCTGATGAAGGATCATTTCAAGGCATACTTTATATGTATGACGAAGTCATGCAAACATCAATTCTTCACGGGATTCAGATTGTTAGCCAAGACATTGTGTCCCCTCTGTCTCCTGGCAAATCAGAGCTGAGTTGTTGACCCTACCACCGATGGTGTAACTGTGTGGTGTAGGTATGACCATGACATGGCCATGTGGTTATGAGCGGTGTTGAATACAAGCCATCTTGAGTGATGAAAACACCAAAACCAAATAGTGAATGCTAGAATATTATCTTTACATGAGAGAGGTTTCAGTGGGTTGGACCGGGCAATTGTAGCCGCACCAACAAAAGCAATGCCTCTCCCACAGCTTATTGGAAATTGGAGATGTTACTATTCCAGTGGCTAATATATTTCATTTTCCACTGGCCAGTACCACCTAAACAAGTGTTTGGCTGTTAAACTACCACATGCCAAAGTCACTGGTAGAGTTCACAGTCCTTTACCGAATCCTTAATAGCCACCTTTCTATCTGACATCTGATCAAAAAGGAAACCAAACTAGAATATGTGCGCTCTGTGTTCGATGTCCCTGTTGTGTTGTCATGGCAACGGTTAATGAATGTATTGCTTATAATTCGCCGGGGGGGGAATTTTGAGTTTAAGAGCGAGAAGTACAATCTGAAAGACAAAAGATCATCGTTATGAGATGAAGGTAATCATTCCGACATAATGTTCATAGTTCTAGCATAACGAGCGCTGGTTCCCCAGAACAAGTCATTAAAATGTCATAAAATGGCAGTGTACTATTTGAAGACTGTTTTACAAAAGAAACATTTTAAAACTTTTAACAGCAAGTGCTTCATAGACATGAAAAGATCATAGATTATGTTTACCCCTGAACCTTAAATCTTAAAGCGTCTCTTACAAGGACATGTGCAGAAAGCTATGCATCCAAATTAACCTACACGGGTGTTTTTTAGACCTCTTTTCAACTCCAAGAAATGTTGTGTGTTGTTAAACCTCTAATGGCTGTTGGTAGCTGTTGATGTTGCTGAACGGTAATTTCATTGTTTTATTAACATGTGAATCTGTGTGTTTATGTTGATGTGTGTGGAAGTCTCTCTCACACACACAAAAGTATATACACAATATAAATTTAAAAACCTCTTTTTTTTGCACCCCAACAAGCCAGTGTTAAATTGGACTGAATAGTCTTGATGTGGTTATGTATAATATGATGTATATATGTACCTTTTATAGCTACCTAACATGGAATATTTCTTTTCTATATGAATTTTAATAAAATAATTTCCCCCAAATAAGTGTCAGCATGTGTTCTTATGGCAATTATGAATGTGTGTGTGTGTGTGTGTGTGTGTGTGTGTACCCCAAGCCGGCTGCATCCATACATATGCCACATTTCTTTGTCAGTTTGACCTATATTTGCTCGGAGTGAAAGAGGGGTCTGCACAATGCAAGGACACTTCAGTTCATCCAACCCTTTCAGTGTCTTAATCTATACAGCAAAGCAGTGTTCTCAACCTACCAACCTCAACCTTCTAGGCTTTTTTTCTTAGGGTTAAAAAATGTTCTCAATCTATGATTAAATTAGCATGAAATAAACCCTGTATTATAAGTAAATACATACACAAACACTACAAGGTATGTGTTTACCTGTAGTTTCTTACTCTGGACTTACTCTTTGTAAGTCGCTTTGGATAAAAGCGTCTGCCAAATGCCCTAAATGTAAATGTAAACCTGTAGTTTAGATTGGATCCCCATATATTTTGTCAGAGAGCTTGCATTTGCTTTGACTTTCTATCATGAACATATATTTACATTTACATTTACATTTAGGGCATTTGGCAGACGCTTTTATCCAAAGCGACTTACAATATATCACTGTGGTGACAAGGATAAGAATAGAACAGGTTTCAAGCATTCATAATTGCAAGGTTATATAGGTCATAATTGCAACAGAACGAGTTTCATAATTGATAGGTTGCCTGCATACTAGCTGGGATAAGAGCAGAAGTGCCATTCTGAGCACATTACTAACATCTAAGAACATACAATATGCTAAACAATGCTAAGCACTATTAATAATGTCAAGACGTACAAAAACTGTGCTAGGTTATATCTAAGGATCTCTATGAGTAAGGGCTCTCTTGTGTATTCATCATCAAGTCTGCATTGGACCGAAGGTATGGTGTGGTCCGTGCATCTGGAACAGTAAAAGTAAAACACTGAGGAACCATATGGTGTCATTACGCAACAACTCATAGTGTGCTGGTCGGTGGTGGTGGGGGTAGATTATAGGGGTATGGGGGTCAGAGAAACCATCATCACCACCACCACCACCACCATCACCAGCACCACGCTGGCGGCAACACCAACTACTCCGCGGATGCTAACGAGACTGGAGTGTTTTTTTTGTGTGCAAAACGCGGCATTTTACGGTGAGGGGACACGCTCTCTCAGGGTAACACAATAAAGTCTGTAGGAAGGGGGGAAGTGGGGGGTTGGTCTCAGGAAGAGGGGGGGGGGATCTGGCTACACCCCCCCCCCCCCCACTGCTGTCTTCACCCACCCTCTATACACACACAAGCACACATATGCACACACACACTGAATAAACACAAACAAATCATCGCCCCACTAGCAGATAAACACACACACAATTGTTTTATACAGATATACACACACACACACACACACACACACACACATTCACACTCCTTCGCTCACAAGCAAATACACACTCACATGCACAGCAGGCAAACCTACAAAGGCGTCATATATATATGACGCCTTTTTACCTTTGTGTGTGGGTGTGTGTGTGGGCACCTCCTAAACAACTGCTACCCACCAGTTGTAAAGTCAAATGTTTAATGACACCGTGATGGTGGAAGGGAGTTTGTCACACAGGGGTGATAAGGAGGTTCCTCTGAGCTCTGTGTCACTGTCATGTCGAAGCTAATGGTGACAACACAAGTCTACCTAATGCTCGGGTACTGCAGTACAACCGTATAGTACTACTAGTAGTTCATAGAACTGTACTACTCTCCAATACTTTTCACTCTGCAATAAGACATGAACAATGGATGGTATTTTTGGAAACAAGTTGTAATGATTGACGTTTTCAAAAGTTGCAAAACCTTCAAGTCTGTGTTGAGATGATCCACCATTCTTTAATTGATGATAGTTATTTATTGCATCTTTTGATAGATATAGCCAGGCATCTTTAAGTCTTGTATGTGGTGCCAACAGCATGTCAGTATTCCTGTTGGCCAATCATGTTCCGGATCAACGCCTGGTCCACTTCCTGGATGACCTGTGTCTGCCCGTGGAAGACAGCGGCAACATCACAGGGTTTCAGATGTTGAAGTCGGCGCACTGACACAATGTGGTGGGTTCAGCAAGCCGTGAGATGTCTCTGTAGATTTAATGTTTATCTGCAGCCCTGTAGGAGGGGCGGAGAGCCCTTCCTAGTCTTTTGTGTCACGTGGTTCGTATCTAATTAAGCATAGGCGTGTAAATAAAGTAGGCCTATCTGCAATACAAACGTGAGTAGGGCCACACCTAAGGGGCTTCATTAACATGGGAGACACCCAGTGATGGGAGGTAACGAAGTACAAATACTTTGTTGCTGTACTTAAGTACATTTTTCAGGTATCTGTACTTTACTTGAGTATTTTTTTTTTGACAACTTTTTACTTTTACTCCCTAAATTTAAACACTAATATCTATACTTTCTACTCGTTACATTTTCCAAACGGGACTCGTTACTTTAGTAGCGAGAACTAAACATGATGAACGAGAAGCCAATATTGAGACAGGACAGCAGCAGCAAGACACCCCCCCACCACACACACACACACACAATGTTACACAAGACACACACACACACAAAATGTTACACAAGACACCTGTGTGTGTGTGTGTGTGTTACAACTATTATGTATAATTTACATATACATATACATTTACATATAATGTGTCAGTAAACATCATCACTATGACAAAGGTTTCAAAAATGTCCAAAGTTCTGTTGGTGGCATTGAAAGCTGGTGTTCTGCATTGGAACCTCACGTTAATATTGGTCCACGTTAAGTTGATTATTTTCAATATATTAAGAATTAAAATGGCTACTTTTTACTTTTGTACTTTGAGTACATTTCAGAGCCTGTACTTTTTACTTTTTACTTGAGTAAAGAAATTGAATCAGTATTTCAACTTTTACCAGAGTCGTTTTATCTGTACTATACTTCTACTTAAGTAAAGGATGTGTATACTTTTGCCACCTCTGAAAATATGCATATTCATTTCCCATGCCATAGTGGATAAATGAAGAGCACAACAGTGACAAAGAGCAATGTAAATGTAATACAGTATCATTGCGATTGGTATTATTTGGATATTTAGATTTGGGATCTAAATGTATTTACTGTATATCTGAATTATTGTTGTAAATATTGTTTAAGGAAATGTTTATATTTACTGTAGTTTTATGTATAGGCATTACCCCTTGTAATGGTTTGGCCCAAGACTGATTTCCAACAGTATCATTTGTGTGATTTCTTAAGGCCTATGGAGAGGCGAAGTCACCCATCTACTATGTAGGCGACAGCAAATAGAGCTTGTTTTGTCTGTCCACTTTGTTTTTGTTGTTCATGCTGAATACTTTCAGAAAGGCAGTAATAGAAGTAGAAATAAAGTTCCTATTCCTTTTATTATTATATTAATATTAATATGACGTGAGGTTCTGTTAGCTTTGAACAAAAACAGCTGAAAAAAGTTATTTTTCACTGAGTACATTTCAGAGCCTGTACTTTTTTACTTTTACTTGAGTAAAAAGTTGAATCAGTACTTCTACTTTTATCAAAGTATTTTTTTACACAAGTATCTGTACTTTTACTGAAGTACAGAATGTGTGTACTTTTGCCACCTCTGGAGACACCCCACCCTTAACTACATCCTCCAAGACCCCTTTAACCTTGATTGATGGCTATGCAAACACAATGGAAACAGTTGAAAACAAAGAAAATGAAGGCCAAGTCCTCAAATGTAGACCCACCCCAAAATAAAAAGCACATTTGAGCAAAATATTTTTGTATTTATATTTTATTTATATTTAAACCATTACATTACAAAAGTGGACCCAAAAAAAATACACACTTCTGGATGACTATGTACAAATACACGTGTGATCTACATAGTTTACATGTTTCGTTGTTCACCGCTGACTATATAAAAGGGACTACAGACTCCAGTCAGTCAGTCGGGGGGGGGGGGTCTGGTCAGCCTGTTAGCTTCAACCAAACGAGCGTTCAGCTCGTCTAAGGCACCTTGACCTGGCACGCCGAGGCTGGTGGTTTAACACACAGGGAACACACCAAACGGATGTCGGACCTTCGAGGACGCTGCCTGATGCAAACTAGATAAAAAGGGAATCATAAATAGTGTTTGCCTTTGGCAGAGATTAGGACAATTAATTTGCTGCAGTACAATTTCTCTCTTTACATATGAACATGGCATTGTACATTACAGAGGCTTATCAAAATAAATACAGGAATTCGTGTAAAAAGCCTACATTAAAACAAAAGTAAAATAGTTCTGCAGCGTTGTCGGGCAACTGCCCATGCAGGTCAAGTTTCACAGGAATGCAACTCATGTGTGCAACCACGTTGCAGCAACACATGCGTAAAGTCTCAGCTCCAAACTGCTATTTGGATGGGCAGGTAAGACGGGGCTCACAACACAGCACACTTAGTCTACAAAAAGGTATTTCCGGTCCCCTAAATAAGTTACACCTCATCCACTGGTCAGGTCAGCACCAATACATCACAAAAAAAGAGAAAAAAAAAGGAAATCACATTCACTGCATTTGGTGACGAGCAATTTCCAAACCCAGGCAGTCTAGGATTTAGATTTCTTTTTTTTACTTCAGAGTACCATCTCTGAAACATTTTAATACACACACCAGTCCAACAGAGGACCGGGTTAAGTTCTCGTACTGTGCATCTGTGAAATGAACCACTTCCATCTCAGATTCACTGACCTGAGGGGAGATCATGGCCGCCTGCATTGGCCCTGAACACTTTAGAGCAGTAAACCTCTCCATTCACACTAATAAGCTCCAGTGGCAATACAAAGTTGTTTTCGTGCCATTCAATGCAGGGCAATGCACATTTATCCGTGGACAAGAGTGGCTGGTTAAACTCAAATTTTGCAATGTCGGTTTTGTTTCTGTGTGTGGATAAAATCTGCTCAGCTGCCAACATGACTGATAAAACACACTAAAAGCAGCCAAGTGAACCAGAATTCCTGGCAATTCAAGGGTAAATTATATGGTTCCTCCGTAGGACCACCTGTAATACAACCATAAATAAGACGGAATTTAAAACCAATTTAGAAGGCAAGGATAAAATGGTACCCAAACGTTACACAGGTCATATTTGACAAGAGCTTCTCCTATTGGTCACAGAGCGAGAGAGAAGGGGCCATCTGTCCAGTTGACCAATGAGATCTAGCCTAAGGTCGTGCTGTGGAGCGGTGGCAGGGTTCGAGCTCAGGGATTGGTCGGTTTCTCTGTGCTACTGGGCGGGGTCAGGATGGGTTCCACAGAGACGGGCGATAGGTGGCAGTCTGTGGTGTCCATCTGTCTCTCCTGGGCGTTTCTCTGCAGGAAGACAATTCATGGTCAGTCAAACCAAATACAATTGCCAGTGGTAAACCGAGGGCCATCTATGGCTCTGCATATGATGGGAGCAAGTGTTTGCCAGGTGAATGGAGGGGAGTTTTGGCGGAAGACTCACCAGGAGATGGAGGTAGTCTACGTGAGTCTGGATGTTGTGGCGGTCATCCGTCTTGACTTTGGCAAAGGTTTTGAGCTCCACCTTGGGCATTTCTCTCAGCGTGTCCATGAAGGGACGCATCCAGCGGACACACGGCGCCACGCTGTCCCACGACAAACCTGCACAACACACACACACACACACACCAGTTGAGGTTAATGGAGACGTCCACGGGAATGGGTTCACGTCCTCAAACCGTACGAACATTCATTTGATGTCGCCGATCTACAGCTGGTTTAACATTCAAGTTGACATTTTATGAAGACTGCATGAATTAAATACATTTAAAAAAACCTATAGTCATCGGCTAAAGCATTAGTTTACTGCTACTCTTACTTGTGTCTTTTTACTGTATTTACTTATCTTCACTAATTCTTTAGAATAGATGTTTACAGGAATACTGCAGGAGTGAATAGGGCGTCAGCATACCTTTCAACATGTTGTGCAATATTCTTCACTTCAATTATGCCAAATCGTTTTCGCCGTCTGAATATCTCATCTTGCCGATATATTTTTATATTTTGACATTGTATATTTGTAAATCTGTTAGTTCATTTGTATTATTCTGTTGATTTCACTATTGTTTTATTGTACTTTATTGCTATGCAATCTGGCACAAGAATTTCCTTCAGGATTAATAAAGTTCTATCTTATCTATTCTATTGGACTTGTTACATATGGCAATAAAGGAATCTTGAATCTTGGTAGTAAGCCATCAGTAAACTGCACTGTAATACTGTTCAATGGGTCACACCAGAGAGACCAACCGTATGAACACACCAAAATGATATGAACCATTACCTGATACTTTGTGGACCACGTCAAAGTTGGAGAAGTGGCAGAACGCGGCAGCTGCCAGGATGCTGTAGGAGAAGTCCAGGGAGCTGATGTCCATGAGGCACAGATCCAGCAGCTGCACCACACAACAACACAAGTTCAGCGCCGACACAAAGAATCATAGGCTGCTACATTACACCTCTATTTAAATTATGATTAATTATTGCTGAATAGAGTCTGACTGGTTTTAATGTCCTATTAGACAATCAAACCCACCAAGCCAAGTTTGCGCCCAATTGCTGTTCATGTCAGACATTTCATGTCAGAAAGTCACCAATAACCAAACATACATCTGGGTGGACACTCCTACTTGTGTCATGATCTGCCTCTGTTCCTCCTACTGGTTATTCATGTTTTATCTTTTTGACCCTGCCCCTCACCCATTAGTTTACTTCCTGCCTTGTCTGTTGTCGGCCATTTTGTGTTCACCTGTCTATCATATGGTAATTATCACTTTGCCTATGAATAGCCTGTTCTGTTAGCCCCAATTTGTCAGATCCATGTTGTATTCTGCTTGTCGTGTTAGCTGGCTCTGTGGGTTTTACCTGGGTGATCTGGATGTAGGTGTCCTGAGAGAACTGGGGAACCAGGAAGTTCTCCTGGTCTTGCTGGGCCTCCACCTGGGAGTAGAGCTTCAGCCAGGAGATGGGAGTCTCTGGACACAGGTTCCAGTCCAACGCCTGCAGAGAAGGACAACCACATTAAAAATGAGCCGTTAAAAACCAGAGAGGCAGGAAAATACAGAGAAGTCAGTGGCACATGCTATACAAAATAAATGTACATTTGTGTGTGTGTGGACCCTACCTTTAGGACGATGAGCTCCGTTCGCTGAATGTCCCACATGTCACACGCTCCATCTGTTACGTAGGCAAACTCGTGCACCTTGGGAGGGTAGATCTCCTGCAAGAGGAAAACATTGGAGTTATTAGTTCAGAGTTTTTAAAAAGACAGGGTGTGCTGCAAAGCATTTTGGACAATTAAGTCTATTACAACTGAACACACTTTATTACGTGCATATAAGCACCGCTATGTCTGCTATACCACACTAACTAGATAGTACAAGCAGTTGTAGTACCGTTGGCCAAAGTGTGTACATAAGGGGACTAACAGGGGGAAAGGGGAGGTAGTAGTGCTTGTTCTCAAAGTGGTACAGTTTGCACTGCACTTGCACTTTTGAGTTTTGTGTTGCCATTAGGCATCCTATGGTGCCACAAACGATACGTACACCGTGTTTTGATCACCAAGTTCCAGGGCTTTATCTCAAAGTCTCAACCCCTAATTGTGCTTAGCGACTGCCCCGTGCCTTCCTCATACCTCAATCTTGGAGGCGATGAAGAGCGCGGTGATGCCGATCAGCTGAAGGTAGTCCTTGTTGACGTCATCTTGCGTCAGCATGAAGCGGTCAAAGTAGTCCTGGGCCAGGTAGGCCGTCTGCCGGTGTAGACAGTACACCTCGCTCACCTACACACAGCAAAAACAAACAAACCAAGATTCTGTTTAGAGAGCGGTGTCGGCCATTTTGTAAGCGGTCACACCATTTTGACAAACCCCTATTTTTATTGTTAGAGTATAACCGCAATCCGATTTAATGACTTCTGTATGCTGAAATGTAGCTACAAATACACTGAGCTACAGGACTTGAAATTGTGTTCCACGATTGAGATTTCAGTCCATCTGAATTAACACAGAATTCAAACCAATACACCTACATTAACATATTTGGACAAAATGTATCAAAATCTGCTAACATATTGACATAATATTCTAAATTAAAACGTTCATTAATAATATGTTCATTAGCCTATGGCAAAGTTAAATCGTACATCTGCCCAGGGTAGTCCAAATGTATGTAATGCCCGGCATACAAATAGAACTGAAGAACCTGCAGTCACATAGCTTGTCCATCCGCAGTCTATACAACAGTAGATTCTTCTCCGCAGTCTATACAACAGTAGTTACTTGTCTTTACAACATCAGTGGATCCTGTTCAGACGTGAGCCACCCACCTCAAAGAGCCAGTCTAGCAGAATGGCCCTCATCTTTGGCTGCATCTTGGGGTGTTGGTCGAGGTAGCTCTTGTCGTGGATGTACTTCAGCTCTTTGTTAAGCATCTTGATCCACACGTCATCCGAGCTGGCCCAACTGAAGGAGAGATAAACACAGGTTATGCGTCATCCGTTATATCCACAGTGTGCACCAGTTTCCCCCGATACAACCTATTCACTTTAGGATTTACTCGCCAGAAGCGGTTTAAAAAGCAACTAAACAAGTTGACTTGGAGTCATGAGGAAAAAATAAAAATTCTCTTTACCACTGTAAGAATTACATCACATAGCTGTGACATATGTCCCAAGGCCACTAAAACACAACACACACACACACATACCTGAGACTGGGTATAGGCGAAGGCTTGATGAAGAGGTTCTGGAAGCGGTACTGTTTGAACCCGGAGCGGTCGGCCGGCTCCTCAATCTCCTTGTGGGGGGTCTCGATGAGGACACAGGGGCTGCTGCTGCCCTCCTCCGACCAACAGTTCTGTAGACAAGTCAACACAAATAAATAAGCTTACACACAAATGGGGCTACATCTAGCAAAGTATTCTCGGAAGACCCTTACTTCACAGCAGGAGCAACACAGGTGTAGCTCATAACATTAATTATGAACTATGTTGGATTTAGGTCTGGCAGTGCACCAGTGTAGACACAACTAGTCCAGTAAATATACATGGACCATGCTGGTACTGCGACAGATACGTAAATTACTTTTACTGCTATTACTGCTACTGATGATCTGTGAAAAGGGTCTATTTGTATGACAAAAGGTAAAATACAATAAAAAAATTATTCCCAAAATGTAAAATCCTACGTCTCGATCATTGGAGCAATACCATGGCTAATCATCGGGAATATTAGCAGTAGGATAGCATGCAGACAGATGGAGCCAATAGCAGCGGAGTGTGAGCCAGTGTAACACAGATGATAACACACCCCAACTACTGCTGCTGCTTATCACCCTCTCTGCACACTACAATAGACCTAGAACCACACAACATAGAACATAGAACAGACAGAAATTAAATGATCACCATACCACACCCACCTGGATCTCATAACTTTGTTTCTTAGCAGGTTGAGGCTTCTTCTTGTTGGTGGTGGTGGTGGTGGAAGACTAGTGGGGAGGAATTACATTAATCATATAAACAGATGCGATTGATTGACATGGATATTAATGACAAAACTGCAGGAAAGTGTAGAAATGAAAATAAATAAAAAATACACACCTCAGATTTTCTTTTCCTTAAGGTGACGGTGGTGGTGGTGTCGTAGTCTTCTTGTGCGTTCTCGTCCCTGGCTTGCAATGTGATGCGACCACTACAGTAATAAAATAATATAAGTTGATAAGCAAACGTAACTTTACTATACCGTACACGACATATACATGTATAGGAATAAATACATAAATTATAAATAAATAAAACCGATGGCACTGTACCTGCGTCTAGACATGGTGAATGTTGGATGTTGTACTTGTGGGTCCACTGAAAAGAGGAGGGAGATGATGACCTTTTAGAGAAGCTATTGCTAACAATCACAGCATCGATACTTACGATCATAAGACTTGGGCCTAATTGAGTTTGAATTCGAATAGTTCAGTCGTTCATCATTGACTGTAATAATAATGCAGTAGTAAATCCTTGTGTTGCATGTATGATCAAAACTAAGTAGGCTTACTTAAAACCAACTAGTGGCCAGACACACAAGATGGGGGTGGGGGTTGGTGTCGGTCGTTTCCCCATTTTGCGCCTAAAAATGCGAGCAATTGTCTTCATTCGATCGCCTTTTTCAATCGATGTCACAGTTGAACATCTCACCCACTCAGTGTTGTCTTTAGCGGGGCGAATATGCGAGATATTAAATCCACTTGAGGTTTCCGAAACTTAAAGACGCGCCAATTCTGCAGAGCGGGATTTGCGCCCTGCCTTGTTCTGGCCGCTCACACACACACACACACAGCCCAGGGTCTAACAAAGTCATCCACACCGCAAACACCACGATATACCCCACGATGTATATAGTGCCACACGGCAGGGAGGATAGCCCTTTGAACGGCTGTACGTTTCAGATACTTTTGTCGTACGACTACGATACACAACGTCCACAAAGAAAGCTAGCTTAGCCTACACAGCTGTGTGGAGCTGGAGGCTGCTAACATAGCCCACTAGGCTAAGCTTCAACTAAACCCACCTCAACAAAACACTCCACGCTTCAATTACATCCAAGCCTCGGCCTAACAAGTCAAACGATCTGGCAAAGCCTCCGAATAAATAATCACTTGCTGGCGCGCAGAAAACGAGCTGGAAGCATATTTTGTGGGAGGTAGTATTTGAATTCTTGTCGTTAAATGCCCGGGGTTCGATTTGATGGGCTTAGATGGACGCAATACAAGCACAGTTGGTCTAAATAAAGACGTATTTTAAAGGATGAGACGGCGGACCAGTCGACGCGTCTTACCTGCAGCGCGAGGAATGAATGAATAGATCAGCTGCTCGCGCCGGCGCCAACTCTTTATATCTGCACCCGCGCGCCGCCAGTGCGCATGTGTGTTCCCGGTTCATTTAAACGCGCTAAAAACGTTCAAATCTCTATTCCGCTCACGCGACACGCGAAGCTACCTGCCGCGCCGCGCCGTCCGCACCTGACTTGTTCACGTACGCCGAGTCCAATGGTCGGTGATAGAAGGTAGAACGTTCCTTTTGCACGCTTTTAGTGAACATTGCGTGCATTTTGAGCGTTTGAGCGCAGTTTTTTGTGGAGAAATGTCGTTTCCCTGCTTTCCGGTTAAAATGAAATGACTCCAAACACTGTCGGGAACAACTCACCGCGACGTGAGAATGCGAATAATACGTATATCTCGCTATTTTTCTTGTTTTTTGATGCAACGCGGGATGCACGACACCGCGACTCCGCCTGTGGGAGGAGTTTGGAATGCGCGCAGCCAATGAAGAGGAAGCTCGGGGGACCGCGTGCGCTCAACACAGAATGTAAACAAGACAACACGTGGAGCGCCTGTCAAATCACATGAGTGCCATTAAGCAACACATTGTATGTGGTTTTCTGTGTTAATTTTTTTTTAATTAAAGTTTTGTATAATCAAACCAACATATTCGCCGTAGCAGTGGTTCCGAAAAATCCGTTAACCATAAATATTATCTTAGTGGGCTGGCCAAACTGGTTCCTCCAGATAGACCGGTCGGCTTTAATACAAGTTTCAAAGGTGACTTTTTTCTTCCTGTAGTATAATGAATATCACCGATACAAATCGGGAAGAAGGTAACATAATGATGTATATTATATGCTAATCAAATATTCCAGCAATGATAGGTCGGTGTTTTGTTTGCCATGCTGTTCTGGTCCAACACTTTGTAGTCCAGTACCATAATGCAATCTGGCCCAACAGCACATGTCGTATGACGACCATGATGATTGTGCAGCATCATGGTATGGTATCGTGCTTCTTTAATGTCAGAACCACAATTCTCTGTGCATAATACATTTTATGTTGGGTGCCTAGGACACTCAAGGTCACCTTGCAGGTTATTAAACAATGAAATAAAACGAGATGACATTAAAAAGCAATGAGAGATACATGGTAAAGAAAAAAAAAGGAGAGTAGGCCTACAGATTTTAAAAGCATACAGGAGGGGAAGAGCACAACACAGGGACGGAGTTAAGGACAGCATGAGACATGTCTCATGTCATGACATGAGACATGATCCTGTTGTTGTTTCTGACGGCCCATCAACAACAGGATCGTAAAGGTGAGCGGGGAGGACCAAAAAAGGAGGAGGTTTGTCTGTTTCAGCGGGAGTAGGCTCATCTGAACAGATGGGGTTTTTATGTCCTGCACCATGATGTTCTTCAACAGCACCTTAACGTCATGCAGTCAGACTAGCTGGCTCAAGAGTCTCCTTTGCCTGCTTAATCAGTCACCACCTGCACATTGATGTCTAGTACCAAGTTCTCACTGTAATGTAATGTAATATGACAGTGTAGTGGCTTGGGTGGGTAAATCCCTGCTGAAAGGTATTGGGTTCGATCCCCAACATCATAACAAGCTGCCCAATTATGATGCTGATGCTGATGCTTTACCTCCTTGGTAAAGACAACAAGCCTCTTCTTCTACAGAGCTTGAAACTTGAAACCCTAACCCTATTTAGTGGTGCCCAGAAAACAAAAGGACTCCACAGTGACAACTGAGGATTCACACAGGGTGATGGGCTGGGTTCTTCCAGAAGTCTGCTACCATCTCCATTGTCTTGAGAGAGTTGATCTCCATGTTGTTCTGACCGCATGGTCAATCTCCCACCTTTAGTCAAAGTGTTGTATTGTCACATGTACATCATAACACAGGGCCATTCTGAACAGTGAAGTGAAATTATTGTGACATGACAGGCGACAGTACACAAAAAACATAAAAGAGAAAAAAATGTATATATATACAGTATATGAATTACAAAATAATAATACATATATATACATATCGGCCCCCCCAAAGAATCGCCACCTTATCGTGGTGGGGGGGTTTGGGTGCACCCGTGACCCTGGGAGCTGTCTTGTCTGGGGTATTAGTCCCTGGTAGGGTCTCCCAAGGCAAAGTGGTCCGAGGGGAGGGGCCAGACTAAGAGCGATTCAAATACCCCATGAAGAGACTCCTGAAGAACACAGTCACCTCGCCCGGACAAGGGGAACCGGGGCCCCCTTCTGGAGCCAGACCTGGGAGGGGAGCTCATCGGCGAGCGTCTGGTGGCCGGGCCTGGATCCATGGGGCCCGGCCGGGCCAAGCCCGAAAAGACTACGTGGAGTCACCTCCCTGTGGGCTCACCACCTGCAGGGAGAGTCATTGGGGTCGGGTGCGTTGTAAACCCGGCGGTAGGCAAAAGCGGGGTCCTGGGCGTGCGGATGACGGATTCCACGTTCTAGGGACGTGGAACGTCACCTCACTGGCGGGGAAGGAGCCAGAGCTGGTGTGGGAGGTGGAGCGGTACCAACTAGATATGGTTGGGCTCACCTCCACGCACAGGATCGGTTCTGGAACCAAACTCCTGGAGAGGGGCTGGACCCTCTCCTTTTCCGGAGTTGCCCAGGGTGTGAGGCGCCAGGCGGGGTGTGGGAATACTGACAAGTGCCCGGCTGAGCGCCGCTGTGTTGGAGTTCTCTCCGGTGAACGAGAGGGTCGCCTCCATGCGACTGCAAGTCGCTGGGGGGAAGGCTCTGACTGTTGTGTGTGCATACGCACCAAACAGCAGCTCAGAGTATCCAGCCTTCTTGGAGTCCTTGGGTGGCATCCTGGAAAGGGTTCCATCCGGGGACTCCATAGTTCTACTGGGGGTCTTCAACGCACACGTGGGCAATGATGGAGAAACCTGGAGGGGAGTGATTGGGATGAACGGCCTGCCCGATCTGAACCAGAGTGGTGTTTTGTTATTGGACTTCTGTGCTAGTCATGGACTGGACTGGCCACCTTAGGCCAAAGGTCGCTGATCGACTTTGTAATCGTATCAGCAGATCTGTGGCCGCATGTTTTGGACACTCGGGTGAAGAGAGGAGCAGAGCTGTCAACTGATCACCACCTGGTGGTGAGTTGGATCAGATGGCGCGGGAGGCTGCCAGACAGACCTGGTAAACCCAAACGTGTAGTGAGGGTGAACTGGGAACGTCTGGTGGAAGCCCCTGTCCGTAAGGTCTTTAACTCCCACCTCCGGAAGAACTTCTCGTGCATCCCGGGGGAGGTTGGGGACATGAGTGGGCCATGTTCAGAGCCTCCATTGTGGAGGCTGCAGCTTGGAGCTGTGGTCAAAAGGCTGTCGGTGCCTGTCGTGGCGGCAACCCAAGAACCCGTTGGTGGACACCAACGGTGAAGGAAGCCGTCAGGCTGAAGAAGGAGGCCTTTCGGGCCTGGTTGGCCCAGGGGACTCCTGAAACAGCAGACGGGTACCGGGAGGCCAAAAGGACAGCGGCTTCAGCAGTCGATGAAGCAAAAACCCGGGTGTGGGAGGAGTTCGGGGAGACCATGGAGAAGGACTTTCGGTTGGCCTCAAGGAAGTTCCGGCAAACTGTCCGGCGAGTCAGGAAAGGTAAAGCAGGGCTTGGGGCTCAGTCAGGGAGGAGAACTGCTGACCCAGACTGAGGATATTGTCGGGCGGTGGAAAGAACACTTTGAGGAACTCCTCAAAGTGTTCTTTGAGGAGTGTTCTACGAGGCCGCCAGGCGGCCTCGTAGTGCTAGTGTTAGCGTTAGCTTAGCTCAGGGCTCCCTGTCGGCAGCCCCACTCGCGAAGGCAGGCAACCCTCCTCGCAAGTCTCTTTCGGGGGGGAAATCGCTAGTCATAGGCGACTCTATTACGCGCAAAGTTAGATTACACGCGCCAGCCAACGTGATTTGCTTACCTGGGGCCAGGGCTCCCGACATAGAAGCTTAGGTTGCTGGCATGCGGTAAGGACAGTTACGGAGTTAGACTAGACGCACCCACCACCGACACTAGCTTTAACAACATTGTAATTCATGTCGGCACAAACGATGTTAGGATGAGACAATCTGAAGTCACAAAAAGCAACATAGTTAGGCTGTGTGACTTCGCAAGAAAGATGTGTCGGCATCGATTCATTCTCTCTGGCCCTCTACCTGTTAGGGGTAATGATGAGCAGTATAGTAGATTAATGTCCCTAAACCATTGGCTGGCTCGCTATAGTTTAGAGCAGGGCCTAGGTTTTGTGGATAACTGGCCCTCCATGTGGGACCGCCCTGGCGTGCTGATGAGAGACGGCCTGCACCCCACTGGGTTAGGCGCCTCAATTTTGTCGGCAAACATAGATAGTTGCCTTAGTCAGGCGTGACAGATCCACCTACAGCACGCTGGGATGCAGGTGATTAGCGAGCCTGCTAGCAACACAATAGTCAGCGTTGCAGAGTCTAGAACACTGAGTGGGTTAACTAAGCTAGTTGGGGTGGGTGATGTAGCTTGTAATGCAGACACTGAGGCGCCTCCTAGCTCAGGCCACAGCAGCGTCTGTCAACTGGAGGTTTATAGTTTACCTACTGCCATTAGTGTTGTGTCACTGCCCCGCACTGTCCAGAGGCGTAAAGCCCGCAGGCGAAGGCAACTGCCACTCAGTGAAAATGTCATTGTTATTTCCCCAATCTCCTCCTCCTCAGAGCTGAGCAGTAACCAAACTCCCTCTGATTCTAACAATAAACAGGAGGAGGCCAAAATAGGTTTTATGAATATCAGATCGCTTTCAACTAAAGCGCTCTTGGTCCAGGATCTAATTGTTGAGCATAGGTTAGATTTCCTGGGCCTGTGTGAGACCTGGTTAAAACCAGAAGTGTATCTGCCCCTAAATGAAGCTACTCCACCAAATTATGTGAACTCACAACTATCACGTGAATCTAGGAAAGGTGGTGGAGTGGCGCAGATCTCTAGCTCGAAGCTGGTCCTAAGACCAAAGAGCAGTTACATGTTTTCATCTTTTGAAGTTCTTGCTTTTAGCTCCTCAGCTCGCATTAGGCAGAGAGATCACGGCATTGCAGACTCCTTTTCTTGGCTGTAGTCTACCGCCCTCCGGGCCCTTATTCAATCTTTGTGGATGAGTTCTCTGAGTTTGTGGCTGATCTTGCAACCTACTCTGACAATGTTCTGCTTATGGGGGATTTCAACATCCATGTGAATAACCCTTGCGACTCTCTTGCGAAAGCTTTTCTGTCCATTATAGACACATTTGGATTCACACAGCATGTTCAGCTACCTACCCACACCGGTGGAAACACATTGGAGCTTGTCCTGACTCGTGGAGTTGAAGTTACAGATTTAAGTGTCTCTCCTTATACTTCAGCTCTCTCCGATCACTGTCTGCTCACTTTCCAGGTGGTTGTATCTTGCCCAAGGGACGACCGCCAGGCTACCTATAGCTGCCGTCGTATCACCCCTGACACCTCCACAGCCATGGCAGATAAGTTACCCCTGTTACTTGCTCCTTTTGCTGACTTCAGGGGTTCAGTGGATTGTCTCACCAATGAGTTTAACACCGCTTTATCCGCAGCCATCGACTTTGTTGCTCCTCTTGTAGTTAAAAAGCGGAAAGCAAAAAGACCAGCACCATGGTTCAACGAAGACACGCGTACCCTCAAACGCGACTGCAGAAAACTTGAACGCAAGTGGCGCTCGACTAAACTTGAAGTCTTCCACCTTGCATGGCACGACAGCCTGCTTAGCTACAAAACTGCGCTAACCAACTCCAGAAATGCCTACTTCTCCAGTGTCATCAACTTAAACAAGAAACAACCCGAAGTTCCTCTTTGACACTGTAAAAGAGCTGACGCAAAAAACAACCTCACAACTTGGACTCCTCCCTCTCAGCGAGCAACTTCCTGGAGTTCTTTGATCACAAGATCGAACTCAATTAGGAAAGACATTGATGCGTCTCTCGCCACTCATCCTGAACATTCGTCAGGTGCGGTGCCACGCATTCTCCCTGAAGCTACTTTCCAGCAGTTTAGCACAATCTCGTTGGATGAGCTTGACAAGCTAATACAGGCATCTAAACAGACTACCTGTTTGCTCGACCCTGTCCCTACCAAGGTTCTAAAATAACTTTTCCCAACGGTTGGAACGGCTATGCTCAACATCATGAACCTATCATTGTCGACAGGCTCAGTTCCCTCTAGCTTTAAGTGTGCTGTGGTAAAACCTCTACTCAAGAAGCCTGGCCTCGACCCCGAAGCTCTCAGCAGCTATCGGCCCATCTCTAACCTTCCTTTCCTCTCTAAAGTATTGGAAAAAATTGTAGCTAGCCAAATCATCAATCATCTGACGGCAAACAACTTATTTGAACCATTTCAGTCTGGTTTCAGGAGCCTATACTCTACTGAAACCGCTGTGACCAGAGTGGTAAACGATCTCCTCCTTAGCATGGACAGCAATGCAAGCTCCCTGATGGTGTTGCTTGACCTCAGCGCCGCTTTTGACACAATTGACCATCGCATCCTCCTTGAGCGTCTCGAACACTACGTCGGCATCAAAGGCACTGCTCTTCACTGGTTTAGATCCTACCTCTCAGACAGAACACAATTTGTTGTCTGCAAAGGATCAAAATCGAAGCATTGCAACTTAAGCTTTGGTGTTCCCCAGGGGTCGGTCCTTGGTCCACTGCTCTTTGCAATCTACATGCTCCCTCTTGGCGATATTATTCGCAGCTTTGGCATTAGCTTTCACTGCTATGCGGACGACACCCAAATCTACATTCCCATTGGATCAAAAGACTCCCCCCGGCTCCAACAGATCCAAAAGGTTGAATCCTGCCTCGCTGCAATCAAAAGATGGATGTCCCAAAATTACTTGCAGCTTAACACGGGGAAAACTGAGATGATTATCTTCGGCCCGAAGCATAAACAATCACAACTTGATGACGTCACACTCTGCCTTGAGGGATCCACTATTGCCCAAAGCTCCTGCGTCAAGAATCTTGGTGTTCTGCTTGATCCTACGCTTTCTTTCGATCAGCATGTCAAAAGTATCACCAGAACTGCTTCTTTCATCTTAGAAACATTGCCAAGATCAGACAAATGCTATCCGCTGCGGACGCAGAGACACTCATCCATGCATTTATATCATCCAGACTGGATTACTGTAATGCACTGTTCTCTGGCCTACCGAGCTCTACTACAAAAAGCCTCCAGCTCGTACAGAACGCTGCTGCTAGACTTTTAACGAGAACTAGGAAGTTTGACCACATTACTCCTATTCTCACTTCCCTCCACTGGCTCCCAATAAATGCCAGATCAGATTTTAAGGTGCTACTTCTTACCTACAAGACCCTGCATGGGTCCGCACCATCGTACCTGAAGGACCTTATTGTTCCCTATTGTCCTTCTCGGCCGCTCCGGTCCTCAGGAGCTGGCCTTTTATCAATTCCAAAAGTAAATAAAAAATCAGCAGGAAACAGGGCGTTCTCTTATCGAGCACCCTATCTGTGGAACAGTCTGCCACCTGTAATCAGGGAGGCTGACTCTGCTGATATATTTAAGGCGAGACTAAAAACCCACCTATTTACCCTCGCTTTTGGCTGCTAGGAGTGCCCCTCAGCTCTAATTTACAGCTAAATCAATACCGTTAGCACTAGCCTACCCTAGCTGCCGATGGGTACTAGGTCTGAGGTTACTTGTATGTTTCCTGCTTACTGTGCTCCATCTAACCCTCATGTTGTCTCCATTATCTAGAGTGCTGCTGTGATCGTGACTGGATACCTGGCCACCTCACCTGCCGGCTACCAGCTTGCTCTCCAGCCAGCACCCCATCACATTATTATTATTATTACTATTTCATTTACTATTTGCACTTTGTCATTTGCATTTTGTCATGCTTTGTTACCCCTGTATTTAAATGCCCGTATGGCACCCATTACACTCTGAACCATCCCTGGAAGGAGGGATCCCCCACTCTGAGGTTCCTCCTCGAGATTTCTTCCTTGTTAATTAAGGGAGTCGTTTCTTGCCCTTAGGGGGGCTTGGGCTAGGGGGGTGTCATGAATCACGTTTGGCCCATAACAATCTGGCCTGTAAAGCCCTTTGAGACTGTCTTGTGATTAAGGGCTATACAAATAAAATTGAATTGAAAATTGAATTGAATTGAACCCAACCAGTACGTCCTCTGTGGAAGAGGCAGAGCCTGAAGACTTGGGGGAAGCCTCACCCATATCCTTGGTCGAGGTCACTGAAGTAGTCAAAAAGCTCTTCAGTGGCAAGGTGCCAGGTGTGGATGAGATTCGCCCTGAGATGCTGAAGGCTCTGGACATTGTCGGGCTGTCGTGGCTGACACGCCTAGTCAATGTCACATGGAGGTCGGGGACAGTAACTGTGGAATGGGCAGACCGGGGTGGTGGTCCACATTTTCAAAAAAGGGGACCGAAGGGTGTGCTCCAATTATCGAGGTATCACACTGCTCAGCCTCCCCTAGAAAGTTTATTCCAGGGTGCTGGAAAGGAGGCTCCGACCAATTGTCGAACCTCAGCTTCAGGAGGAACAATGTGGATTCCGTCCTGGCCGTGGAACAGTGGACCAGCTCTTTACCCTCGCAGGGTTGTTGGGGGGGGCATGGGAGTTTGCCCATCCAGTCTACATGTGCTTTGTGGACTTGGAGAAGGCTTATGACCGTTTCCCCCGGGGAATCCTGTGGGGGGTACTACGGGAGTATGGGGTACCGGGGCCGTTGGTACGTGCCATTCGGTCCTTGTACGAACAAAGTGCGAGCTGCGTCTGTATTCTCGGCACAAAGTCAAGCATGTTCTCAGTGGGTGTTGGACTCCGCCAAGGTTGTCCCTTGTCACCGATTCTGTTCATGATCTTCATGGACAGAATCTCAAGGCGCAGCCAAGGTGGGGAGAGTGTCCGGTTTGGGGACCTCAGAATTTCATCTCTGCTCTTTGCAGATGATGTGGTTCTGTTGGCTACATCAGACCGTGACCTCCAGCATGCACTGGGGCGGTTTGCAGCCAAGTGTGAAGCGGTCGGCATGAGAGTCAGCACCTCCAAGTCTGAGGCCATGGTTCTCTGCCGGAAAATGGGTGAAGTGTTCCCTCCGGGTTGGGAATGAGTTGCTGCCTCAAGCGAAGGAGTTCAAGTATCTCGGTGTCTTGTTCACGAGTGAGGGAAAAATGGAGCGGGAGATGGACAGACGGATTGGTGCAGCGTCTGCAGTAATGCGGGCGCTGTACCGGTCCGTTGTGGTGAAGAGGGAGCTGACCTGGAAGGGGAAGCTCTCGATTTACAGGTCCATCTACGTTCCAACCCTCACCTATGGTCACAAGCTTTGGGTAGTGACCGAAAGAATGAGATCGCGGATACAAGCGGCCGAAATGAGTTTCCTCCGCAGGGTGGCTGGGCTCAGCCTTAGAGATAGGGTGAGGAGCTCAGACATCCGGAGGGAGCTCGGAGTAGAGCCGCTGCTCCTCCGCATCGAAAGGAGTCAGCTGAGGTGGTTCGGGCATCTGATTAGGATGCCCCCCGGGCCCCTCCCCTTAGAGGTTTTCCGGGCACATCCAACTGGGAGGAGACCCCGGGGCAGACCCAGAACCCGCTGGAGGGATTATATATCTCGTCTGGCCTGGGAACGCCTCGGATCCCTCAGGAGGAACTGGAGAGTGTGGCTGGGGAGAAGGAAGCCTGGGGGGCCCTGCGTAGCCGGCTGGCACCGCGACCCGACCCCGGGTAAGCGGATGAGAATGGATGGATAAGATCGGTTTTCTGGCAACCAGAAGGTTGCTGGCTCAATCCCCGGGCTCCGCCTAGCTCCGCCCAGCTACCTGAGCAAGACACTTAACTGCTCCTGACGTGTTGGTTGTAACCTTGCATGGTTGACACCGCCGTTGGTGTATGAATGGGTGAATGTGAGGAAATACTGTAAAGAACTTTGAATAAAAGAACTATATAAATGCAATCCATTTACCATATATATATAAATATATATAGAGAGAGAGTGGCACAATATACATAAGATACAATTGTAGCAATGTCTATGCCACAATGCCACATGTGTGGCTTTAGTTCGCGGCTCCTTCAAGGACAGGCAGGTTGTGGTGTAATCCGGTTTATTGTCATGTTGCAGGTAAAGTAAAGTAAAATGATATGGAGCAGATGTTACATGTGTGCTAGCTAGCATGCTAGTGCTCTCCAGTGTGTGTGCTGGTGGCTGACTTAACCTGTGGTGCACCGATCGCCCCCCCCCGATCCTAACAGGGCCAGGTGAGGCTAATTAGGCCAGCCAGCCACCAACCACATGCACCATGCATTCCCACAACTATATATAATAATGCTAAAGAATATAAAATGTAACGTTGAACCCAGAAGTATTGAATATTGAGTATTATAAATGTACAAGTAAGTAAGGGCAGTGCACAAGTGAGGGCAGCAGTAACAGAATATGACATATGGCATGGAATAGCAGAAATATACATAAGATAAGGTGGACTCATCCCCACCAGAGATGAGCCCATTGAGGGTGGTGTTGTCCGAGAACATCAGGATCTTAACAGACTGATGACTGGAGGTGCAGGCCTTCGTGTACAGGGAAAAGAGCAGAGGGGAAAGGACGCAGCCTTGAGGTCAACAGGTGCTGATGGTCCGGGAGTCAGAGACATGTTTCCCCAGACTCACATGCCGCTTCCTGTTGGACAGGAAGTCTGTGATCCACCTGCAGGTGGAGTCAGGCACACTCAGCTGGGAGAGCTTGTCCCGCAGCAGCATATGGATATGGCTTTGTGTCTAATTTTCTACTTGTTTTCAGCCAGTGAACTTATTTAGTTTACTCAAAGAGGTCATGAAGTACTTTTACTTCTTCCAGACTTTTGCTCAAATATTGATTTAATTCTTTGATTGATCCAGGCCTTGTGTCTTTAAAATCATCTGTGGAATTACTCAATGCAATGACCTGAGTTTAACCCCAGGTGGTGCTGTCACTGCATTTGTGCGTATTTGAACCCCTACAATATTACATGTTACCACTGCCCCTCCCATCCACACACTCACATACACACATGCACACAGGACTGTGAACTCTGACCTCATCTGGCAACACCCCCTCCCCACTGCCCCTCTCACGCACACACTCACATACACACATGCACACAGGACTGTGAACTCTGACCTCATCTGGCACCCACTCCCCACTGCCCCTCTCACGCACACACTCACATACACACATGCACACAGGACTGTGAACTCTGACCTCATCTGGCACCCCCCTCCCCACTGCCCCTCTCACGCACACACTCACATACACACATGCACACAGGACTGTGAACTCTGACCTCATCTGGCACCCCCTCCCCACTGCCCCTCTCACGCACACACTCACATACACACATGCACACATAGTTACTACACACAGTACATGCACTCACATAGTTTCACTACATAACTTATTGCAGAACTTATGACATACATGCAGACATATGTGCTCTGTACACACTTTATTCTATATTTGATTATTTATACTTATTTATTACTTATTTTTTGATATTTCTCATTCCTGCTGGTCTTTTTTACTGTAAATATTGTAAATATTCTGATTCTGATCCCTCCAATTCGTTTTATCTGTATTATTCTTTTGCACATTCTGCTGAGAATGACACTTTGTATGTATGTGTATGTGACGAATAAACTTCTTGAATGTTGAATCTTGAATTAATAATGAAAATCCTCTCCTTTCAGTTGGTGTTTGAATTCCAGGTCTCCTGGGCTGGAGTGAGAGGTCTCCAAGCACCTCCATATCCCTGGCACCAACTGCTACACCAAATGTACAACTCTACCTGAGTTGTACATATACCCACTACACAACACCATACAGGGGGCCAATCTTTTATTGCTGTATTTCATGTCTGTGAGACCAGCTATTGAACTTCAACACCCTTGGCCGAGAACCTTCTATTAAAAGTTCTAATTTTCCTCCACTGGGGTTGTAAAGGGCTTACAATGCTTCAAAATAAACATGATTTCTAACTACTTGTTTGTATATTGGATTTTTGTTAGTACTGCGTGGGCAAAGTGTTCAGAATGAAACACGCTGTTCAGGCTCATTTCATGATATGGGTTAATGTTTTTTGTAAACTGTTTGGAACACTTTCACGAGCAAGTAAATGCACAAATTGGCGCAACTTGGACTTTCGGCATGCCTATCTAAGTCTGTACTTTCACGGTTGTTTAAGAAGCCACACAGCTGGCAGGTTGGCACACCTAGTTAATGTGTTTGGGAAAATATGAAGCAAAGATGTAAAATGATATAAATGCATGAGAATCGGGGACAGAGCAGACTATAGTATTTTTTTTAATTAATACTGCCAGTTCTATATAGAGCTATAGTTTGACTCAATATAGTATTGCTGGCACTGATAAACAAATATTCATATTTCTATTTTGGTGAAATGGCTCATGAATGTAACAAAAACAAACACAGGAATATGTGTATGAAAACATTTATTGTAAGTCATTAAGAGATCACATGTATTAACTATCATAGTTTGACAATAGATGACCCCATGTTTCAGATTCTGACAACAACAGAACAAACTGATCCGTCATCTGTCCAACACAAAGAAGACCAGATATGTTGATAAATAAAACATTAACCATATAATTCCTACAACTTTTTTTTTTCTTTTGGCAAAGTGCTGTATTACTCCAGTAAACTACATAAAGCAAAAAAAAACAATAATAATAACAATAATATATATAACACTTGATGAGAAACAAAAAATGCCACAAAATATTCTTCACACGTATTTGAAAAACAACAGGAGGAAACAGGCTTGCTACATCGTTTAGTTTGTCTATAAAAGCTGTACAAGGTTCAGGGAGGGCGAGGGGGGGAGGGTGTCACAGAAGGACGAAGCTACCTCCAGTGGTGCATAGTTTTACTTTTGATGTCTGTATGTGTCTGTTGTGTGTGTGTGTGTGTGTGTGTGTGTGTGTGTGTGTTGTGTGTGTGTCTGTGTTGTGTGTCGGTGTGTCCATTCAGGACACACATTACATGAGTTCAAGTTCTTCGGCGACACATCATCGATGACAACAACGAAGAGTCGCCGGGAAGGCACGTGATCCGTGACGGCAGAATTTCAAAGGCATTGAACAAAAACAATACAAATCCCTGTTAGTTTCGTGATCAACATCTGACACGTCTGAGAGCCGTGGACAGAAGAGTATAAAATAGGCCATCTCCTCCTCCCAGAATTCCCTTGGAGGAAAAATAACAGGAAGAGATGGTCGCCAAGCAACGCCTCCATTTTCTCCTGTCCCTCACACCTTCTATATATATATATATATATAGCATTTTTGTTAACATTCCAACACAAGTAAAAAGGATCAAGGTTGCTCTATGACGACCACAAAAAGGTTGATCACACGTACGCATTAAAATGAAAAAGATTCAATACAACACAGTGAGAGTAACTCCACTAGCAATATATGTATGTACACTCAACCATACTAACAGCTAACAAAGTATTTTTTAGCGCGTCGCTACCATGCTCTAATACACATGGACTGGGCTGTTTCTCTTTTTTTAAATGTATATGCTACAATCACAGAAGAGAACAATGTAAGAAAAACAAGCCAACAGATTTGAATAGAAAACATACGACTATGAATCAGCACTGACTGGAGTTTTAGAACTTCCTCTGCAAACGGTGTCCGTGCTAAATTATTCAATCTTGTTAATGGAGCCCAGTTATCGAAAACAAATACAAAAGTGTAACAAAATATTTTTCTTTAGATTTGATTCATTCACTTGTGTCATGGTCACATAGCTGAAAAAATTGCTTTTAAAAAAAGAAGGGAATTTGCCATGTCAATGTCATCATAATAGTGCTACTTGTAAGAAAAGGTACATTTTAAGACTGAATACCTGATTCAGTGGCTTGTTAAGATGATTATAGACAATATATTTTTGCAGTGTTGCTGGGATCCTGAAAGACGAGGGACGTTTGTTTACAACAGGCTGATGGGTTGCAAAGTCCACCCTTTCAGAGCCCGGACCGAGTAACCAATCGTAATCAAAAAAAGAAAGAAAAAAGTAACTACAGTACTATAAACTACTTTAAAGTTAAAGATAGTTGCAACTTTTTTGGTTTTTAAATATTTAACAGTTCAACGGAATTTTTTTTATGTAACTAAGTTAGTAACTTAGGAAATAAAAAGGTAGGTAAAAAAAGGTATACAATTACAACCATTATGAGGTACACAAAGCAAAACAGATAAACGTTGATAAACGACCAACAATTTCCATCTTACAGTTGATTGAGAGCTTAACAAATCTACTTTCACAGTCCAGGGACCAATAAAATCTTTTGAAACGCATAAGGGAGGCTAAGAGACGATCGTTGATTACTAACTTATTTTCATTCGGGGACCAGGTGTTTCAAAGGCCCCCATGTGAGACAATTATCAGCCATCAAGTACAGGTGACCCTGTGACCCTGAGAAGTGGACTGCAGATTATCTTTTGTAGAACACAATAATATCATAGAAATAATAATAATAATAATAATAATAAGAAGAAGAATAATAAAGAAAAAAAAATTCTAAATTGTCTTTACCCATCCGTATACTAACAGTTCCACAACCATGCAACAAGCTGCACACTAACATGACCAGACACAACCAAAACATTACCAAACATACCTATTCAAGATAACAGACGCAGATATACCATCTTCATACTGATATGTAATATTTTTTTCTTTTCAAAAATATTTTGGAAGTTTTTTTCATTTTTAAATACATTTTACATTTCTTTTTTTTTTTATCTCAAAGCTACCATTTAAAACAATGTGTTTAGTGATATTTAACCCAGTAATATTTACCTTCTTTTCTTTTTCTTTTTTCAAAAATATTGTCAAAAATTACTGAATTAAGAAGTCCAAGGCGTCATTCACCTCAGCGCCAAAGGAGAGACCGCCTGAGAGCTGTCATCACGTTGATGTCAAGTATGTCCATAAATATTCGTTGCGGGACACGTGGGAGACGGAACCAACAATGGATGCCGAGAGAGAGCGACTGAAGAGCAAGGTTGAAAACTTCCAAAAGTCAAACGTTCAGGGGGGGTGGGGGGGGGGGGGGGTGAGATCTGACCTCAGACCTGCACCACCGTGCACAGTGGGTGGTCGTGTGCCGGGCGAATCCAGCCCATTTCACCACTTCCAACTGTCGGCTGCACCAGATAGTCCACACAGGTCACAATGGGCTTCGCCGAAGTTCCCTCATCATCGTGGTCAACAGCGGTGATGGCTAGTGCAGACTCCATTCAACCAGGGCAGTTTTCTCCCGCTCCTCGTCCCTTGCTCTACTAAACTGTGTGAAATAAACATTATGGTATCCAATGGCAACTTTTTAGGGTATAAGCGGGCAACGAGGCGAACTGTGATCTGAACTCATCGACTGACTTTGTGATTCTATGTATTTTTATTGCACTGAACAATTTGATTGTATATGGGTTTTCTCCCCCCTCCTTTCAGGGAGAAGGTGAGATCTATCCATCTTGGGATTAGCATACAATTAGAAACCAAAGGCAATACAGCTTAACTATAGTAGAAGCCTCCTGTTGTCCAATCAAGTGTCCCCAAAAAGTTGCCATGCATATTGCAGCCCCCTCGTCCCCCCTGATTCTACACAACCTCTGAATGACATCACATGGGTCACATGATCCCAAAAAACTCTCTGGCTGTCCTGGTATGGAGACGGTGAATGTGCCAATAAGTAAAGTGACCTACATCATTGACACCACAAATTGAAGAGTACATGAAGAGTACTACAGAGTCCATGAAGAGTACTACAGAGTCCATGAAGAATAACAGGTTGTTGCCTGTGTGTGTGGGGGGCAGGGGGAAGCTTCAGGACAATTAAAACTGTGAGACAAAATGGCTGATGTGTAAAATGGCTGGATGATGGATTGGTGGTTAAAATGAATTCCTTATTTTAGGAATTAATCTGACGTAGGCTGGATAGATAGATGGATGGATGGCTGGATGGATGGGAATTAGCACAGTAAATTCACTTCTTTTATCCACTGGCCTGTGGGTAGGTTTTTTCCCCCCATGTTTTCAGCCCATTGGATCACAGCAAGACATCAAGATCTCAAAATTGTCCCCAGCCCGAGCTTCAAGTGCGGTAGACAAACCACGTGGAAAGACTTGCATCGGGTCTCATGTGAGCGCCAGAAGAACGGCTCTTTCTCTGGCGGAAGGCTGGTGGTTGTGGTGAGTTTCTTCCTAGATACTGACATAGATGATTTCATACTGGATAGTATTATTGGTTGACCGTGGGGGCTCGACGGGCTGATGACGGTGATGGTGATGAGGATAAGGATGATGAGGTGGGCTGCCGCCACGCCAGGATACCCCCCCTTCCCCCTCTCCCCCCCTCCTCCTCCTCAGTAGTTGAGGTGTCTCTGGTTGGGCTGGTGGAGGTACATGGTGTTGGCCCGGATCTGCTTGCTGGTGGCCGTGTGGCAGAGCAGGTTGATGCGGCGCATGGCGTTGCGGGAGAGGGGCTGGCCACCGCGCTGGGCCAGGCGGCCCCCAGACTGCTGCTGCTGCTGCTGCTGGAGCAGGCTGGCCCGGGCGGACAGCGCCGCAGTGTAGCATGCCACGTGGAGGCCGGGGCGCCGCTGGGTGTCTGCAGCCTCCGGCCTGCAGGGGGAGACGGAGGGCACGGCACTCAGACCGAGGACTCATGGTCTGCCACACCTTTTGTTTTTTCTATGATGACATTGTTGTAGTTAATGATTATGTGACTTTAATCATTTACATCACAGAGAGGAAAAGTGCTCGTATTATATAGTAAATAAATTAAGTCAATAAACAATAAACAGTCAATAAAGTCTAAGTCATATCACTGAATACTGAAAACCAAAGACATAACTCTTTGGAAGAAGCTTCTGTGTGTTGTCAGTCCTACCTGTGGCGGGTTTTGTCCAGAGGCCGCCGCCCCTTCTCCTTCCCCGGGGAGGAGCAGGGCGGCCCGGCCAGGCCCAGGCCACGGTCCAGCTCCAGGTTGAGGGAGCGGGGCAGGGGGTTCAGGGTGAGTCGTGGGGGGCTGTGGTGCGCGTAGACGGACATGCTGGGGTGCTCGATCAGCAGGTTCTCCAGGGGGCTGGTCTCCAGCCGGACGTTCTTGCTGGCCCGGCCCGTGAAGCATGGGGGCGGAGTCACAAACCAGCTCTCCTCCAGGGCAGAGGCCCCCAGGCGCAGGAACCCGCCCTCCTCCTCTTCCTCGGCCCCGCCCGCCTCTTCGGCGGCATCCTCGTCGTCGTCCTCAGGCCCTCCCTCTGCGTCCGTGTCGGCCATGGAGTTGAGGGAGGTGCAGGAGGCGTATCGGATCGTGGGCGTTGCCATCGGCGAGGGGATCATCACCAGATCTTCCTCCTCATCTTCCTCGTCCTCGCGGGCAGGCCCGGCGGGGGCAACAGCCAGGCCGGTGCCGCATGGGTTGGCCCGGGGCTCCGCTGCAGTGCGACAAACATGAACCCAGGTTAGAAAGACGCTATTGCTGTGGTGCCATTGTGGGTGGCTCTGGTAGCAAATTTGTAATCCACATTTGCCAGTACATCGGTGTGTGCTAAATTTAACCAGTGGCCCTAGTAGGACTCTGACCCCCTACCCATGGTAGAAGGGCAAGGGTTCAGCCAGAAACATCGTGCCAGAAACCCCAACCTTTGGGGACTTTGAGCTCAATAAATCCTGTACAGAAACCTACCAGCAGGGGGCATTGCAGACGGTAGAAAACTGATTTTCTCTGTGTTCGGGGCTTGAGACCATGGACCGCATAAGACCAGACAAGCAGACAGCCCCTCTTGTTATTACTGCCTCCTTGCCTTTTAAAAGAAAAATCTATCTAGTTCCTCACATGACATGTTATTAAATAAGTTGTTGGTGGCTCACACGTTGATTTCAGACCCCCTTATTCTGAGAAACCCAGCGATAGTCTCCAACTCTTAAAAAGACGCCTGCGGGGATGTGGTCCATCAGTAACCACTTGGAAACATCCTGGAAGTCATGAAGTGTACATAAAAGGCTGTGCGATGGTCGGAGGCTGACGGCCAGGCCAGAGATCTGCTCTAAGGGCTGGAGGTCTGCTGCACGGCTCTAATAATAACCCAGCGAGGCCCATAAACAGAACTGAAATCAAACAGGGATGCCTGGCCCTGGCCCAGCACAGATCCTGCTGTCCACTTCCACCCTAATCTTGCAAGTTCCCCCATTTTAAACGTCCACATGCAAACAAAGACGCCCATTTAGCCCTTGTTGTTTCTCTACCTCTGTGAGGGAATTAGTCAGGCTGCTGTTGTGCAATATGTTATGCTATTGTGTTCCATGTGATGCCCATATGACGTATGCAAGACAGTGTCGTCGGTGGTAAGGGCCTTTTTACTCCCAGCCGAAAGGTTCTGGGTTCAAACTCGGCAATTAATCGGCAACAATTAATCTAAATATGATCAAAATCGCAATATGGCCACGAGCAATTTCCAAATTGCAGGAGCTGGGGTAAAATGTGTAGATTTGTAAATGTAAATTGGTACAGACACCAACAAATGTGTGCACGCACACACACACACACACACACCACTTAGCGGTGTCTATTTGGAGCACACACTTATGTCATGTGACACACCGTGGGCCTGGCGTTGTGGGCGCAGCCACCCGCCTGGGGCACTTGTGTTTACCCACAAACTGGCGTGTCGCTGAAGGTCCAAGGAGCCGTGGAGGTGATGCTGTCTTGCTAAGCAGCACAGCAGGGACTCCAGAACAGATTACCGCCTCCCTCATCCCTGTCTCGGGCAATTAGCACGTAATCCTGTCAATAGAAACCTGCGTGTGTGTGTGTGTGTCAGCTGTTAAACATACACAGTCACAGAAGGCAGCCCGTACTTGTACAACAAAGCAGACTCAGGGCTCGAGGAGAGAGCTGCTGGATGGGTGTGATCCTGTGTTGTGTGCTGAGCAATTGTGATGAACAGGTGTTATTGGCCTGAACAGTTAATGTGTTAGGAGGTATTGTGCTGCATTTAGGGATGTCCACACACCCAATTTGTGAAAAGAAAAGTGTATATATATATATATATATACTATAGATATATAGTATATATATATATCAGTTACAGGGTTAAATGGCAGTGAGACATGCGTGGCACCCGACACGCATGCAACGCAACACGGATCTCTAGCCTCGAGAGGTGCTAGGTGCCACGCAGTTGGGATCAATCACGAATTAACAGGCCATTCTGGGGTGGCACTGGAGTCAAGGGGTGTCCGGTTCAAATCCCTGCCGCAGGGAGAGAGAGAGTAAGAGTGTCATGATATCACTAAGTGAGGTGGGGACCACACACACACACACATACACACATAAACAACCCTCCAAACAACAATCTGCAATGGCCGCAGGAGTATTTGCTGGCCAAATAAACCCTAACGTCATCCTGTCTGCCTTTTTTAGGTGTATGATTAAAAACATCCCAGAGGTGGCTGCAGCACAGGTGTCACAGGCTGGTAATAGACCTTGTTCCCATAAAAGTACGTGGCGGGGGGGAGGCTACCTCTCGCCACACAGGAGCCTATATTTACCTCCCCTGGCTCCTCTGCGGCTTTGTCTGACCTGTTTACAGGTTGCACTGACACCAGGGGTGTTTCAGGGACAGGGCAACACAGAAGCCCCTCCCCTCTCCTCCCCAATGTGAAGCCCCTCCCCACTCTGAGATACCTCCCGACCCCCTCATCCCCCACCTCCTCCTCCACAGATGTCAACAGAACAGCATCTGAGCCAGCATCTTCCTTCCTCACACCTGAAGTTATTCACAGACCCTTGAAACTCAAGATGGGGGTGGGGGAGTGGGGGGTGAGGGACGTGGGGTAAGTGGGTTACGAGGGGGAGGGGTGGCAGGAGGTTGTGGGCTGTTGGGAGGGGGGGGGCAAACTAGATCAGACAGAACACCTTGCCAAGATGGCACTCTGACCCACTCACCCACTGTATGTCTGCTTCCATTTATAGACCATGCTGTGCAACAGTTATTAATGGCTGTACTAACTGTGTACAACCTTCTCTGTACAGTGTGTGTGTGTTGTGTGTGTGTGTGTGTGTTAGGGCTTGCACAGAAAAGTCGACTTATCGACGCGTCAACGTCACTACCACAAGTCGACGCCTACCGGGAGACGTCGACGTGTCGTTGACCACGTGATTTCACACTTTAAGAATAATTTTATTTACATTTTGTGTGTGTGTGTGTGTGTGTGTGTGTGTGTGTGTGTGTGTGTGTGTGTGTGTGTGTGTGTGTGTGTACAAGCATAGATCTGTGTAGGATAGTGAGCTGGGGTCTGGAACATCCCAAAGCTGGATAAACCGGCTAGTTTCAACTACTGTTGGATCCCAGAGCATTATGGGAACTCTGGGTGTGGGGGATGCTCAAGGCCAGGGATGATTCCATCTGTTGTTGTGCAGCGTCTGAACCTGGCAAAGATGGCTGCAGGCCAGGCAGGAGACACATGAGGTGGTGCTTGCGCGAAAACAGTTTTGTTTGCTGTACTTTTGTGTTGGTTTTTCACGTTTATGTTTTGACTCCTCTGGGTCTGTGTTTGTTTGCCTGCGTCTGCAGGGATATTTGTTACCGGCGCCGCCCTCTCTGGCATTGTGAGTAATTACAGGACTTTGTGCTCCCTAATCTGTCCAGCAGACCGTCCCTTTGTCTCCTGTGTTCCTCCTCGAGGTATTTCCTTCTGACTCATTTGCTCACAAAAAAATAGCATTATAACTACTGCAGATGGAAAAACCTGTAAACAAACCATTTGAGGAACCATTTCAGGGACTCACCCAGATAGTCCACCAGGATCCAATCTTCATCCTCCTCCACCTCCTCGTCCTCCTCACGCCGTCCGGGCCTACCGAGGCGACTCACATGGTCGCCGTTGTCGTCCCCGAACAGAGCGCTGGCGAACCTCTGGAACATCCCTGAGGGGGCGCGGGGGGGCCTGGGCGAGGTCGGGGTCCGGGCGTCTGGCTCATCAGCTGCCGGGTCCTGGGCGACTGGGAGGCGGCTCCGGGGAAGGTGTTAAAGTGCATCAATGTGTTTTGGTCTGGGATCATACAAGGCTCAGAGGACGGCAGGGCCTGGACATGGTCTCTTCAATGTCTGGCTCGCTCCTCGGTCAGTGCAATAGAAAGTACAAAAAGGCCCTGCAATGACAACACAGAGCGAGTTTGTATTAAAGAAAACATTGAAAAGGGTCACCAAGCAACACAATGCTCCGCTACTAGGTAATAAACAGAACACAATGCAAACAACAATACAGAATTACATATTTAAAACGTTTTGTCCAACATGCCGGTAGTTCAAACTCAAGTGAATGATTGTGCTTTGTCAGGAAACCCCTATGGAGGCTGTTATGACAACACAGTGGAGCCATATCAGCCAAAATCACATCTGTTATGGCGCCAGACCCAGAGACCTGTACACACTAGCCTATGATAGCCAATGGGCTAGAGTCCCTCAATCCATTTCTTGAACCATTTGCATGCAGTAGCCTACATTTACATGTAGTTACTTGGTCTGCCAATAAAAAAATAAAAAGGTGTTATGCTCGGCTGGTCTGTGTAGGAAGTAAGACAATGCTACAGCCGATGACAGCATTCATAGATGATTATCTCAAGACTGATTTGTCGGACTGGGTAGGAAAGAAGAAGTAGAGAAAGTAGTAGAAATATTGTGTCGCCTTCTACATGACCAGATGAGCAGCCCTGTTGTTATTGCCGCACTGTGTTATTGAATCAGCCTGTGAATCCTGTCTGTCATCTACCGCGGCAGGTTTTGCATGCCCATGTCCACAGTGCAGCGGGCAGACCTGGCACCAGACCCTGCTTATCAAAGGGCTGATACAGGCAGCAGCTGCAGGGCGCTGGGTTCGGCGGACAAGGATCGCAGTGAGTAGTCGGCCTGTACGTCCCGATCGACAGCAGCAGCAGCAGCAGCAGCAGAGTTTTAATCTTCTGCACCTGTTCCGCTAAACAGCGAATCATTCACGCTGTTTTGTTTGCCTCGATTCGAGGCGCAATTACCAGCTACAGACTGAATATAGGGCACAATTAATGCGATTAGAGGCTGGCGGCGGTTTAACGTCGACTGATCATAATTATATGCACGGCCAAGAATATCCTAGTAAAGGCCTTTATATCGTCGGCCGTACTGGCTCTGCGTCAGAGATGGTTGAACATGAACCGGGGGGGTGAGTAACAGTAGGCCTTATGTGGCGTTTACACGCCAAGGTCGGTGCAACAACAAAGATTACGTCATACTCCACATTTTTGAGTGTGTGTGAGGAGGAGGTGCGAGGCAGGCTTGCATAGGCATAGATGACTAAACTGCTGCGATGGGCATGTCGAGATCTATAGAAAGAAACTCTGATTTTGATCATAAATGACAGTGACGTGCAGCCAAATGTGAACATAGCCTAACAGATGGGGTGAGTGTGTATCTGATGGGCCAGGCCTGGGGAGTAAGGGACCGCCTCTGCTGATGATGAGGAGGAGGAGGAGGAGGCTACGCACTGTAACCCTACACTCGTTGGGCGTATGTTGGAGCTTGTTTAGCGTTAAGTTTTATTTAGTTAGTATGTCGTCCGATTTTAAACAGCATGCCTATTTTTTTTTATCGGCGACAAACCTGCACTTGAGGTTTGCTTCGCCGAACCTGCAGTGCACGATGTTTAATGTTTAATGCTTGATAATCGGCGCACACAACGCGTCAATATATCCGCAATACATTTCTGAGCAGGCCTCTGAAATCTATTGTTCAACAGCAGCCGTTCACCTCACAATGTTGTCGCTTCTGTGAGCTATGGGCTAACCTCTCAGTCTGATCCATACGAAACAATAGATAGAGGCGCGTCATTACAATGTACAAAATACAACTTGACGTTTAAAGAGACAAAGAACAGACACTCACCTGCGGCAAAGGAAAAAAATGTAAACTGTTTAAAAACGAATGATTCTCAATAAAAAATCCTTGTTTAAGAGGTAGATGTTTTGTTTGGAAAAGAAAAATACATATATATATACATATACAACGACGGTGGGTTTCTTCGCGGAAGAAATACAAAATAATAGTTGGGGACTGTAATACACTCGGAGTCCGTCTGTGTTCGTTGCTTTTTTTTCCGAAGTCCCGACTGCTTTGTTATTGTTGTGGAGCTGCTCACAGCTGATCGCTGAGCCCGCCCATGGGAGTGGCCAGGCTTCAAGCACCGCAGCCAATCACAGCTCGATCATGGGCTCTGATTGACTGTCACCAACGCACGTGACGGACTCTAGAAAAGGACATGACTCGACAGAGCACCGCGAGGCTCTGGGAGGGAAGAAGCACAAGAAAGAGGTTAAATATATTTAACCAAAAATAATAATAATATATATATATATATATCTCAAAGTAAATGTGTGTGTAAACTTTATTATTAACTTTATTATTATTAACTTATTTCTTGCGTAAGTAAGACCGCAAAAAAAAGTAGCCCTTATAACGTCAGAATACCCGTGGCCTTGAGGGTTGCAGTTACTCAGTTATAAAACACCTGACGTGTCTGGAAAACAAGTTGTATTTAATAACAGACAACCACCGGAGCATGGCTGTTTCGAACTTTGCTCCGTCCTCAAAATGTTTAGCACTTTTTTTTTTAAACGACTCACATATTGATCAGCTGTTATCGGTTGGCAAAAACAAAGTTGTTCCTGAACACATTTATTAACACCTGCTTGGGGGGAAATTTTCATTGTTCAAAATGGAGTAGATAAGGTCTGTGATGTAGAAAAGACACTCATAGACATCTGAGTGTAAATCTGTTTTTTTATTAGTATTATTCTACTGTTTATTTCTCTTGTTTTATTCTATTGCTATGCAACCTGGCACAATAATTTCCTTCAGGATCAATAGAGTTCTATCTTATCTTATCTACTTTGTGTACTGTCTGTGTGAAATATTCACCTGGCAAGACTATGAAAATAATGTTCATTATCATTAAGTTTACAACAACAAATATCAAGATCGAGTATTTCATAGATGGTTGCAGGTAGCTTTGTGATGCTCGATCCACATTCATATTACACACTTTACACACAACAGCAATCAGTTTATTTTGGTTTGTTACATTTAACAAAGGACCTCTGGATGAGGAGGATGGCTTTCAGACGATCTAGGTCAGGGGTGGGTGTCCCGTCCCCCCCGGCTGTCCCCCGGCCTGGAGAATGGGGGGTAGGAGCTTATGTGTCCAGGCTGGAGGAAAGCTAGTGCACACGGGCTTGGGACAAAGCACTTGCCAACAAGCTAGTGAACCACCACCACCACCACCACCGCCACTCCAACCATGACGCTGCTACTGCTGCTGTTGTCACGAGAGCTTGAGTCTTCTATCTCTTTCTGCTCCACCCTTGACCCTTGTTCACCGCTTTATCGTGCGTTGAGTAAAACAGTCGTCACTTTGTTTTGTGTGTTGGCAGGCGTGGCAGTCATATACATATACTGTACATACGATAGCAGTAGCTGGCCACCACGATGTTGATAATAAACAGCTCAAAGTGCTCTACTACAGTCCGTGTTGTGAGTGTAGGGAAAGGTTAGTGTTACATTAGGAGAGACTAAATAAAGCACAGTTAATACAATGTGTATCATTCTGCCTTGTATGAGAGAAAGATGATGTGATGATGATCCTAAAATGTCCTGTTCATTGTCTATCCACACCACGAACCTGAACATGAATTCTAATACTAAAATAAATACTCATATAAATACTTGTTCTTCCACTACTAATAATACTACTACTACTTCTACTAACAATGCTACTCGTGATGCTAGACTAATATTAATACTGATGTTAATAATAGCTTGGATTTATATATAAAGTAGCACCTTTAAGGAAACCCAAAGCACACAAACAAACGTACACAGAACATTTGATATAAAGAAACACATTTCCTTTCAAATCTTTCTCTTCTAAAGATGTGCCCGGACAAATCTCTAAGGCGAGGCTCACTCTCTCTCTCTCTCTCTTTGTGTGTGTGTGTGTGTGTGTGTGTGTGTGTGTGTGTGTGTGTGTGTGTGTGAAAGAGAGAGAGCCAGACAGATAGGGTAAAAGTTAGTCATAATGAAGGACAGAGAGGGAGAGGTGTGTGTGGTGGGGGGGGGTTCAGATGGAACAGGAAGATGTGATGCGTTGATGAGATCAGAACCCAACATGTCATCTTAGCGCAACCGGAGATCTCCAAGTAGCCGTCCGTGGGCCTTCTCTCTGCCGAGGCTAGAAGAGGAGACACGAGTGCTGACCTGATAACACCCAGTAGTATAATAATAATAATTATTATTATTATTATCATTATTATAATTATAATAATGATAATAATAATGGTGTTCTGTGTACACACAACATCAAAATCTGTCAAAATTTCATATAAAACCAAACTCGATTTTCAGGCAAGGGAACTACTGTTGTTCCTTTCGTACCGTTTGTCCAACGCTTACCCCAGAGTGGTTTATTCCATTTATACCACAGTCCAACTGTAGTTACATTAATCTATAACGTTATTGGTTTTTTATTGTTTTAAAGTTAATCAGCTTGAAATTAGAATATTTCTTCTGCGTTGCTTGGAGCATATTGTTTTTGCGTTGTCATGGAGACATCTGGTCGATAGTTCTACTTGACTGTTTTAGTGTTGGATTTGTAGTTCATTGAATGTTTAAAGGTAGAGATTATTATAATTATTATAATGGCCTAACCAATCTAATATAATATAATATATGATATAATATCAGTCAATTTGCCTTTGTCACATTTCCCTGCTCTGCCTGGGTCACCCAGAAATACACTTTTCTCTGACCGCCCTTGTGCCACTGACCTTGATGTGTATGCTTGTGTAAAGAACAGAGACCCCACCACCACCAAACACCACTCACCCACCATGTTGTTCAGCGGTAGAACCACTGAGAGTGGGAAACATACAATCTGTTCTGTGACATGTGTTGGAAAGACACACAACAGTGAACATGGAGAAAACAAACCAAGCGGTAAACTTTCCAGGCCACACCGATGTGCTGACCTCCAAGCTGTGATAAGACGTTGTGACACTCTTCTCTCTCTCTCTCTCTCTCTCTCTCTCTCTCTCTCCTCTCTCTCTCTCTCTCTCTCTCTCTCTCTCTCTCTCTCTCTCTCTCTCTCTCTCTCTCTCTCTCTCTCTCTCTCTCATTACGTCACATCTAACTCACCTCAGTGTTTTCATGACCTATAAATCACTGACTACGCCACACGGTGTACACAGGAAGGAAAACACACGGCCGTGGCGATTATGGAGACCTAATGATAACTAACTTAAAGTAACTAGCTCTCGGGAGTCGAGGTGTCCCTGAGCAAGGCACCTAACTCCTACCTGCCGACTAGCTGGCTGTTGCCTCGCATGGTTGACATGAATGTGTGTATGAATGCGCGAATGTGAGGCAATATTGTAAAATGCTTTGGGAAAAAAGTGCTACATAAATTCAATTCATTTACCAACAAATACAAATTGAAGACATTGAAGACAAGTGAAATCTCTAACGTTCAAGGCGGTGATTAAGATGAATGTCAAACATATTGTTTGACGTGGTGCGTCTGTGTGCCGGACAAGATGTCTTATCTGCTTTCAAACATCTACGGTCCCTCTCTGTGTGCGACATTACTTACATAATCTGGCTAATATTTGCTGAGGTTTGGGGCTTGCACAATACTGTCCACTACCAGATAAGCTCATGGGAACACACACTTCCATGTTGTTTTCAGTCACTGAAGCCAGTTTGTAACCAATAATTAATCTATGATTAATCATGACAATCTTTGTCATATGTCACAGGCACTGATTGTTTCTGTCCTCAGAAGTAAATGTCTGTCTTTGTCTGTCTGTTTGTCTGTCTACGTAGTTGTTGTTCAGAGTCCAAAAAAAACAAACAATTGTTTTTCTTCCTTGTTATGTTTACAAAGTGAAATCAGTTGCCCGTTGTTTCACTGTAGTACTAAGCATGTATTCTCTGCTACTATAGCCTTAACTTTAGTTTTTTTGCAAAACGGTGCAGAAAGGGGACTGGCTCCGTGAGTGGGGCAGAGCCATGGTGACGGAACGGTGCAAAAATAGAGAAAACAAGCAGCAAAGGAAGCCGTGGTGTCAAAGGCCCTGAGAATGTGTTTACCGCGCCGCTGGGGAGACACGGCAGAGCTGCGCACACGGAGCCACAGGGGCCCCGCTGCTGTTGTTGCCACCACAGCACAGCGCAGCATGCACATGCAGGGCCTCTAATAGATCTGATGCATCTCCAAGCCAAGCCCAATCAGAGCCCCACCTCCCCCCATTTTTGTCATTCGTCCTCTTCCTCTTTTGTCTTCCTCTTCTTCCAAGTGTCCGCTCCAACCTGCGTGTTTTTATTTTACATTTACATTCCTGGGTGTTATCAGGTGGCATGGTACCAGGGCAGAAACAGGCAGGCCCAGCTACAAAATCATAAAACAATTACAAAGAAAGGCTCACACATTGTGAGTTTGAACAACAACATGTTTGTGAATAGTTGTGTGCGTGTATAACATGGGTGTGTTAAGGAGAACTGGTTGGCCATTGGGGTTGTATTGATCCTAGACTTCCTGCAGATAACACACTGTGTGTGTGTGTGTGTGTGTGTGTGTGTGTGTGTGTGTGTGTCTGTATGCTATTATACAACAAACAACTTCTTTAACTATTGTATCTTGCATCTGAATACACCACACTAGTTAAGTAAAAAAAGTGAAGTTACTAAAAGTAAAGTAAATAAGTGAAAAAGTTGATGGCTTTTTGCCCAGGCTAACCACTGCGACGTGGCCTTTGACTTGTCCGTAGGGAAGTTTACACTTCTTCAGAGGTCAGGGGTCAGAGGTCAAGGCCAGTGACATCTTTTAAAAGAAGTTTGAGCGGGAAGGAAACCTGTTGACACTTGGACTTGGAACTGTGCTCTTGAACAAGCAGAATGATGGCGTGATTATATGGACATGGATTAGAATGGCCTTGTGCATGCAAACCAATCACAAGCGGGGTAAGTCTAAGTCAATACAAATGGAAGTCAAAAGGGAGTAGAATTACTCAAAATTACACCTAGGGTTATTTTCGGGCACACAACTTATGTATAAGTTGAAACAAATATGTTGAAAAATGACCACGCTGCCTAAAACACCTTCAATGTCCCACAACCCCCCTTTTCTATTCATTTAAGCAGAGAAACTCAGAAAGACTGTGGTGCATTGTTCAATTTCCCATTCAAATGGTGTGGCTTCAGTGGGGGAATAAACAGATCCTGCTAAGGAAGAGATATCCTACATCCTCATAGCCAAGCGGCCATTTTGTTCTAATTATTATAACCTTCCTGGCCCTGGCACGTGTGTGTGTGTTATTGTGTGCGTGTGTGTGTGCGCCAGGCAGCAGGTTTTAACATGTGGTGTAGAATGTGGGTCAGGCTTGGAGTAACTTACGCCTCTGGTGTGAGAATTCACAGCTAAACAGAGACTCACAGAGAGAATGGTATGTGGATGCTGCATGCTCCATAAAAATATAAACACACACACACACACACACACACACACACACACACACACACACACACACACCACACACACACACACTGTCCTGAGAGATCATTTCCATACAGAGAGTGTTAACATGCAAATAACTGCTTATAATACTGCTTAAAAAGTAGCTTAGTGTGTTACATTGTGTTTGTGCTACATCTCCGAGAAGAAATCCTTGTCCCCTTTTTGTAAACAAATGAGTTATTATCGAGGAAAACACTCAGCTGAGAGAGAGTGACATACTCTTCCCAGGTTGCATCAGCTGGGCAGGCCAGAGCAGGGAGGCGGGGCAGACTCCAGTAAGCCACTCAGCCATTGGTTGTGACGCAGTGACACTCACCCTCGGTTCCAACGCTAATCTGATGCCCAGCCAATGCCTAAAAATTGGCGAAATGTCCCCCCAAAATCGAACTACTTATTCAGGACAGATGATATACTCATATTTTAACCACATTGAACCATAGGGAGTACAGTGCCTAGTATTTTTAAGTGTGGGGGAAGCATCTTACTGGATTGAAATTATAATGGTGGATGACCAACTGAAAAACAGACAGCACCCTGTGTTTTGGGTTAGGAGGGAACCAAGACCTTCTGGTGTGATGGGACGACTCCAGGAGGGCTAAACACAGGAGTCGTCCCGAAGAATAGTCATTGCAGAATAGGCAAAAGGTTTCTTTCTTTAATTATGTACCGAAAAAAACCACTTCTGGGTCAGGAGGATATTTATTTAAAGAGGAACTGCTCTCAGGAGCAAGCAGCCAACACACATTCCTAATGGCGTCTTGACACCAGGAAGATCTTTAGACGTGGATAAACTGGTACGGTAGTGCGGGCGTCTGTTCTGTGGTGCATAACAAAGCACCAGTAATAATTTCTGCGGCCCGCCTTGGTCGCTAATCTGCATATGACAACACAAGATGTTTTTCTTTTGGTTATATACGTACATAGAATCAATGCAAACATGATTATTTACCAGTGTCACCCAAATACAGCCACGAGCGTGAGAGTGAGACAAACACAGACAGTGTGGAGAGAGAGAGAGAACTGTGTACAATCACATTGAGTGCTTGCCTTAGAAGACCTTCTTGCTAATGTCACCAGATGGTGGATGGAACAGGATTATTGTCCTCTAAGCAGCAGTGTGTGGCTGCACACTGAGATGCGTCTACCTTTGCCATGACATTTAAAACAAATGAAGATGCAACCTTATGAGAAAACATTGCAAAAAAACTAACATTTGACTTTGGTTGACACGTAAAAGAACATTTCCAATGTCAGTCTAACAACACAGTCCAGCAACACACACCAGCCCACTACGGGGGGGGTAGGAGGGGGTGAGTCATCAATACACACACATACACTATTTGGTCAAATCAATACAAAAAGAAGATACAATGACAACTATACTACAGTCTTCAACCTCACCATAATCAGATCCATAAATGATCCAAGACAGTTTACACAATCCTCAATGGGACGCACCTCAATTGAAGCAAAAACTTCATAGAACAAAAGTCATTTTTTGATTAAAGGGTGTTTATAGATTTAAATATTTCAAGAACTTTAATGGTCACATACACATACAGGATATGCAGTGAAATGAAAAAGTGCCGATGCCCAGCGGAATGTGCAAAAGAACAAATAGAAATAACCAAAGAATCAAATATCCACAGGTCTTTGCAGCAAAAGGAGCATGCTCAGTAGGCTGATGAAGACTATCCGTGCTTGTTAAATTACACAAGTCTATCGTAGAAGACAGTGATATTAAAGTGGGGCAGGGTCATTCACTAGTGGCTATGGTGTTCGACTCCACTTCGATACCCCAGTGTCCACACAGCCTACTACCTGTAGATATCCTTGAGCAGGACGCCACTAATATATCTAAAATTCAGTGCGAGTCGCTTTGAATACAAGCGAATTTCCTCGACGACCAAACTGAAATCGGGACAGTAGGAAAAGACGCAGGCATGCTTTCTCCACACTGAGCACTGCAACAGAACGAATGCGCAGGAGTGAGGAGTGAGGTGGCCGCGTTGACTTCACACGAGAGGTGAGATATGGGATACATCATTTACAAACGCCTCAGAGCATCTGAAGGCTGTTGTGATGGTGGCGGAGGCGTGAGGCGTGGAGCTGGGTGAACCCCCGTGGCTTCTCACAGAACTAACGTTGATCGTTCCTTGTTTACTGTGTGACACTATATTTTACGATCTACGGTGACACCCCAGAGCTGACACACACGTGAGGCGTGTAACAAACACATTGAACCCGGCAGGACGCATTCCCTTCTAAGCTGCATGTTAGGAATCCTTTCTCTGATCCTGTATGTTCAGAGAAGAACACTGTCAAAGAACACCTCTCAGGACCCATCTCTTGCAAACTGTCAATTTATTTGTCAGGGACAGTGCATAAACAGTACTGTAAATATGCTAGAATTAGCCAGGAGGCTAGTTTTCATCTGTAGTCCCTGGCCAGGTGTGAATTTGGCAGCCAAAATTAAAATTTGTTTAAAAGTTTTAAACAATAATCATGTCCCAAGCCATATCTAATTTACAGTAAAAGTAGAACACAGACAGACATCAGCAGAACACAGACTTGGGCAGCAAATAGAAGCAGAGCAGACTGATCTTAAAGCATATTGACAATCTCTCTCCACCCCAGACACAAAGACAAGTAGAACAGGAAGTAAAAATGCATCATCATCGTATAGACCAAGATACGAGACGCTCAATAGTAGAAATGTTTAATGGTAAAATAAACATAATACTTTCTGGTACTGAGCAGAACAGTGGTTGGAATATTCATTTGACACAGCGCCAAAAGCAATGTAGTCAGAGCAGAGAAGTCTTCCAGTTTTATGGCTGCAGAGGTCAGAGGTCAATAGCTCAAATACGCTGGTGGGTAGAAATGTACTACGGTGAACAGCCTGCAGGTGTGAACGCACACACACTAAGGCCACACTACAATACATTTGTCGCTTTTTTCAACAAAAGGTGAACCGATTTAAAAAGATATATTTCAATGAGTTTTTGAACTAGCACTTTGGGGGTCATGACCCCTGCCTTCATCCAAAGGGTAAATGCACAAATCTCCAGAGATTGTGCAATAAAGGCAAATGACTACTTAGCACCGCACCCGACCCTGGACCTGCACAGTCTGTACGACCAAGTGCACATCTTGGTCGTACATGTCTTCAAGGCAACAGTCCCAACTTTTGCAAAGACTCCGAAGGACATCGGACTCAACCGCAGACCGAGTACATCTTACGGGAGCAACAGAGAGACGGGCATCCCACCCAGACCAACATCCAGAGGAGCTGCTGCACCCAGAGAACACCCTGCTGCACCCAGAGGACACCCTGCTGCACCCAGAGGACACCTTGCTACACCTACCGGGCACCATGCGGCACCCAACGGGCACCATTCTGCACCACAGGTTCAGCCCACCTCCCCCCTGCCACCTCCACGTACTCGCAGGCTGTAAGCAGAGCAAGCCCCACCCCTACACCAGGTGGAGCCCCACCCCTACACCAGGTGGAGCCCCACCCAGTGACCTGAGCATGCACCAGATGCTCTGCGAGCTCTACACAATCATGGTCCAGGCCTAAAACCACTGGAATAATAACACTGTAAATAATGGAATACAAATATGTCACCATTTCATCCTGGAATATACAAGGTCTGAGATCAACTGCCTTTGGTATGAAGAGCAGAAACCCAGACTTCAACAAAGAAATTGCAAACACATATCACTGTCCTACAGGAGACATGACACAGAGGAGATGGTCCCACCGGCTGCCCTGTGAACTACAGAGAACTTGTAGTACCATCCACCAAGCTAACAGGGATCAAACAGGGTACAGACTCGGGAGGTATTCTAATATGGTACAAATCAGAACTAACCCACTCCATTAAGCTAATTAAAACAGGATCCTTTTACATCTGGCTGGAAATAAATAAGGAACTTAACTCAACCGAGAAAAATATCCTCCTGTGTGCCACCTACATCCCCCCAATCGAATCCCCATATTTTAAGGACGACATGTTCTCCACCCTAGAGGAAGAAGCTAACCATTTCCAGGCTCGCGGCCAGGTTATCATCTGTGGAGACCTCAATGCTAGAACAGGACGAGAACCTGACACTCTCAGCACACAGTGAGACAAACACCTACCAAACACCTCCCCTCCCAAATATGCCCAACCCAGACACAACTACGACAAAGATACAAACAAACATGGGACACAACTCCTGCAAATCTGTCGTTCGCTGGGATTGTACATAATCAACGGGAGGCTTCGAGGAGACCCCTATGGCAAGTACACCTACAGCTCACCTCTAGGCAACAGTACAGTAGACTACTTTATCACTGACCTCAGCCTGCCCTCTCTCTATTAGGCACTATTAGGCAACACTATTAGGCAACACTATTAGGCAACAACAGGTCCAATCACTTTTAGACCAGTTCCTGGAAAAAAGCTTTCAGTACAATGACGAAGATGTAGACAAGGCAGTAGAAAACCTCAACTATATATTTGACCTTTCAGCATCCCTAGCAAACCTAAAACCCACAAATAGGAAAGCAAATAAAAATAGCAATGATAAATGGTTCGACAATGAATGTAAAAACCCCGAAATTATGGAACTGATCAAACCAAAAACATAGAGACCCAGAAAACCAGAACACACGTCTACACTATAGTGAAACATTAAAACAATATAAAAATACAATAAGGAAAAAAAGGGATCAACATGTTAAAAACCAGCTACATGCTATTGAGGAATCCATAAAAACAAACAAGTTCTGGGAAAACTGGAACACTCTAAACAAGCAAAAACATGAGGATCGACCAATCCAAAATGGAGATGTGTGGGTCAACCACTTCTCCAAGCTCTTTGGCCCAATAGAAAATAATACACAGCAAAAACACTGACTAGATAAACTACAAAGTTTAGAGTCAATCATAAAAGACTATCAAAACCCACTAGACTCACCAATCACACTAAAGGAACTACAAGACAAAATAAAATCACTGGAACCAAGAAGGCCTGTGTGTCGACGGGATCTTAAATGAAATGATAAAATTCACAGACCTCAAATTCCAATTGGCTATATTAAAAACTCTTTAATGTTGTCCTTAGCTCGGGGATCTTCCCCCAATATTTGGAACCAAGGTCTGATAACACCGCTCCACAAAGGTGTAGACAAATTTGACCCCAACAATTACCGCGGGGATCTGCGTTAACAGTAACCTTGGGAAAATCCTCTGTATGATCATCAACCACAGACTCCTACATTCATCAGTGAAAATAATGTCGTAACAAATCCCAAATGGGCTTTCTACCGAATTATCGCACAACAGACCATATTTTCACCCTCAGCGCCCTAATAGACAACCAAATAAACAGAAAATTATTCTCTTGTTTTGTTGACTTCAAAAAAGCTTTGTTTCTATTTGGCACGATGGTCTGCTGTACAAACTATTGGAAAACAGTGTTGGAGGACAAACCTATGACATCATAAAGTCAATGTACACCAACAACAAATGCACTGTTAAGATTGGCAAACAACACACAGACTTCTTTCCCCAAAACCGGGGGGTTAGACAGGGATGCAGCCTGAGCCCAACCCTCTTCAACATATACATCAATGAATTGGCAAAATCTCTAGAACAATCTGAGGGACCTGGCATCTCCCTAGGAGACACACAAGTCAAACACCTCCTGTTCTCAGATGATCTGGTGCTGCTCCAACCAAAGAAGGACTACAACAGCACCTTGATCTACGACACAAATTCTCCCAGACCTGGGCCCTGGCAGTAAATCTAACCAACACAAAAATAATGCTTTTCCAAAAAAGACCCAGAAAAGAAACATCAACTTAGACATCCCAATAAAAATATGCCTCAAAATACTAGACTCAGTTATGGAACCCATTTCCCTTTACGGTTGCGAGATCTGGGGTCCACTTGCAAACCAAGATTTTACTAAATGGGACAAACATCAAATTGAAACGCTGCATGCAGAGTTCTGCAAATTTTTTGTTTTTGTTTACCACTCACTTTGGCAATGTAAATGTTTCCCATGCCAATAAAGCTCTTTAAATTGAAATTGAATTGAGAGAGAGAGGGGACAGAGTGGAGTGGAGGGATGGGGGTGTGGTGTGGGGTCTCCTCTCCATCTGTGAGCGAAGAGTCCCTCACAAAGCACCGCCGTGCCAGGGAACCATGGCGACGGCAAACCATCTCCAACTTGCGTGTGAAAGGTTTATGGATGCTAATGAAGACGTCGGCCCTCGGGCCCATGGGGGGGACAGCAGCCTCCCTCAGCCACACACACACACACACACACACACACACACACACACACACACACACACACACACACACCACAAAGAGTTCTTGGAATTGCATTGTATTTAGTTATAGTGTCATATTTTCTTTTCTTTTTTTACTGGATTATGTGTAACCTTATGATGGGTGACCTGTGAACTAAAACTGGTTAATAATAACTTAAGACAAACGTCATTTGTGTAGCACCTTTTGGAAGACGATGCTACAGAAGCACAATGATAGAATAAAACCAGAATAAAATACAGAGCAAATAAGACTAGCTACAGTACAACATCCTAAAATAATAGGCGGCATGCGAGGCAGCGAAATAAAAAGGAAATGAAACGGGAGGGGGGGTGGAGGACTGGGCTAGTCTGATCTCCTGATTAACAACACGTGAAGTGGTGAAAATAAAGTTGACTGATTCTGTGGGTTGCTAATTATTTACTTGCGTTCTCCCTCCCCCCCCACAGCCGGTCACTGTTTAGCCAAACAGATGTTTACCACCTGGAGACGAGAGGAGGAGGACGAGGCTCACAAGAAGCAGCCATACCTGGCAGAGTAAGTGTCGCTCCGGATCAGCTGTGTACCATTGGCTCTGTGCTCTCGTTCAGAGCCGCCGCCATTAGAAGACCTGATGCATGTTGTCTGCTGCTGCTGCTGCTGCTGCTATGCGTGGCTAATATGACCGGCGAACCGTGAGACGGGTGTTTATGATACGATACAAAGAACAATGATGATGATGAGACCAATTAAACTCATTCAGCGTGTTAGTTCTGCACCAGTGAGGCAGTGAATCTGGTCATGTTGATTCACTCTATGACTGCCAATTTGATATTATATTTGATTTCAAGTCAAATGATTGAAATGATCTGATTTATGGTATCTAACTGTGCTGTCAGCGGATAAAATCAGAAAGAGCAGTTTTTCCAATGTGCCGTCATTGGATAAAACTTTACCAAATATCCTAAATGTATATGTCATTTAAGTGTAATGTATGTCATTGATCCTATTTCCTTCCTGTAGTGTGTGTGTGTGTGTGTGTGTGTGTGTGTGTGTGTGTGTGGTGTGTGTGTGTGTGTGTGTGTGTGTGTGTGTGTGTGTGTGTGTGTGTGGTGTTGTGTGTGTGTGTTGTGTGTGTGTGTGTGTGTGTGTGTGTGTGTGTTGTGTGTGTTGTGTGTGGTGTGTGGGGGGGGGGGGTGCACGTACCGGCGGCCGCATCCGGCAGGGGTCATGACACCCCAAAGTGCTAGTTCAAAAACTCATTGAAATATATCTTTTTAAATCGGTTCACCTTTTTGTTGAAAAAAGCGACAAATGTATTTAGTGGGCTTAGTGTGTGTGCGTTCACAACCTGCAGGCTGTCTTCACCGTTAGTATATTTTCTACCCCACCAGCGTATTTGAGCTATTGTACCTCTGACCTCTGCAGCCTTACCACTGGAAGACTTCTCTGCTCTGACTACATTGCTTTGGCGCGTGTGTCAAATGAATATTCAAACCACGTGTTTCTGCTCCAGTACCAGAAAGACTATTATGTTTAATTTTTGACCAATTAAACATTTCTAAACTATTGAGCGTCTCGTATCTTGGATCTTATACGATGATGATGCAAACCCCCCCCCCTTTTACTTCCTGTTCTCGTTGTCTTTGGTGTGCTGGGGTGGAGAGAGATTTGATCAATAATCTTTAAGATCAGTCTGCCTTCTGCTTCTATTTGCTGCCACAGTCTGTGTTCTGCTGATGTCTGTCTGTGTTCTACCTTTTACTGTTAATGAGATATTGACTTGGGACATGATTATTGTTTAAAACTTTTAAACAATTTTAATTTATGGCTGCCAAATTCACACCTGGCCAGGGACTACAGATGAAAACTAGCCTCCTGGCTAATTCTAGCATATTTACAGTACTGTTTATGCACTGTCCCTGACAAATAAATGGACAGTTTGCAAGAGATGGGTCCTGAGAGTGTTCTTTTGACAGTGGTTATCTCTCTGAACATACAAGGATCACGAGAAAGGATTCCTAACATGCAGCTTAGAAGGGAATGCGTCCTGCCGGGTTTCAATGTGTTTGTTACACGCGTCACGTGTGTGTCAGCTCTGGGGTGTCACCGTAGAATCGTAAAATATAGTGTCACACAGTAAACAAGGAACGATCAACGTTAGTTCTGTGAGAAGCCACGGGGGTTCACCCAGCTCCACGCCTCACGCCTCGCCACCCATCACAACAGCCTTCAGATGCTCTGAGGCGTTTGTAAATGATGTATCCCATATCTCACCTCTCGTGTGAAGTCAACGCGGCCACCTCACTCCTCACTCCTCACTCCTGCGCATTCGTTCTGTTGCAGTGCTCAGTGTGGAGAAAGCATGCCTGCGTCTTTTCCTACTGTCCCGATTTCAGTTTGGTCGTCGAGGAAATTCGCTTGTATTCAAAGCGACTCGCACTGAATTTTAGATATATTAGTGGCATCCTGCTCAAGGATATCTACAGGTAGTAGGCTGTGTGGACACTGGGGTATCGAAGTGGAGTCGAACACCGTAGCCACTAGTGAATGACCCTGCCCCACTTTAATATCACTGTCTTCTACGATAGACTTGTGTAATTTAACAAGCACGGATAGTCTTCATCAGCCTACTGAGCATGCTCCTTTTGCTGCAAAGACCTGTGGATATTTGATTCTTTGGTTATTTCTATTTGTTCTTTTGCACATTCCGCTGGGCATCGGCACTTTTTCATTTCACTGCATATCCTGTATGTGTATGTGACCATTAAAGTTCTTGAAATATTTAAATCTATAAACACCCTTTAATCAAAAAATGACTTTTGTTCTATGAAGTTTTGCTTCAATTGAGGTGCGTCCCATTGAGGATTGTGTAAACTGTCTTGGATCATTTATGGATCTGATTATGGTGAGGTTGAAGACTGTAGTATAGTTGTCATTGTATCTTCTTTTTGTATTGATTTGACCAAATAGTGTATGTGTGTGTATTGATGACTCACCCCCTCCTACCCCCCCGTAGTGGGCTGGTGTGTGTTGCTGGACTGTGTTGTTAGACTGACATTGGAAATGTTCTTTTACGTGTCAACCAAAGTCAAATGTTAGTTTTTTTGCAATGTTTTCTCATAAGGTTGCATCTTCATTTGTTTTAAATGTCATGGCAAAGGTAGACGCATCTCAGTGTGCAGCCACACACTGCTGCTTAGAGGACAATAATCCTGTTCCATCCACCATCTGGTGACATTAGCAAGAAGGTCTTCTAAGGCAAGCACTCAATGGGATTGTACACAGTTCTCTCTCTCTCTCCACACTGTCTGTGTTTGTCTCACTCTCACGCTCGTGGCTGTATTTGGGTGACACTGGTAAATAATCATGTTTGCATTGATTCTATGTACGTATATAACCAAAAGAAAAACATCTTGTGTTGTCATATGCAGATTAGCGACAAGCGGCCGCAGAATTATTACTGGTGCTTTGTTATGCACCACAGAACAGACGCCCGCACTACCGTACCAGTTTATCCACGTCTAAAGATCTTCCTGGTGTCAAGACGCCATTAGGAATGTGTGTTGGCTGCTTGCTCCTGAGAGCAGTTCCTCTTTAAATAAATATCCTCCTGACCCAGAAGTGGTTTTTTTCGGTACATAATTAAAGAAAGAAACCTTTTGCCTATTCTGCAATGACTATTCTTCGGGACGACTCCTGTGTTTAGCCCTCCTGGAGTCGTCCCATCACACCAGAAGGTCTGGATTCCCTCCTAACCCAAAACACAGGGTGCTGTCTGTTTTTTTCAGTTGGTCATCCACCATTATAATTTCAATCCAGTAAGATGCTTCCCCCACACTTAAAAATGCTAGGCACTGTACTCCCTATGGTTCAATGTGGTTAAAATATGAAGTATATCATCTGTCCTGAATAAGTAGTTCGATTTTGGGGGGACATTTCGCCAATTTTTAGGCATTGGCTGGGCATCAGATTAGCGTTGGAACCGAGGGTGAGTGTCACTGCGTCACAACCAATGGCTGAGTGGCTTACTGGAGTCTGCCCCGCCTCCCTGCTCTGGCCTGCCCAGCTGATGCAACCTGGGAAGAGTATGTCACTCTCTCTCAGCTGAGTGTTTTCCTCGATAATAACTCATTTGTTACAAAAAGGGGAACAAGGGATTTCTTCTCGGAGATGTAGCACAACACAATGTAACACACTAAGCTACTTTTTAAGCAGTATTATAAGCAGTTATTTGCATGTTAACAGCTCTCTGTATGGAAATGATCTCTCAGGACAGTGTGTGTGTGTGTGTGTGTGTGTGTGTGTGTGTGTGTGTGTGTGTGTGTGTGTGTGTGTGTGTGTGTGTGTTTATATATTTTATGGAGCATGCAGCATCCACATACCATTCTCTCTGTGAGTCTCTGTTTAGCTGTGAATTCTCACACCAGAGGCGTAAGTTACTCCAAGCCTGACCCACATTCTACACCACATGTTAAAACCTGCTGCCTGGCGCACACACACACGCACACAATAACACACACACACGTGCCAGGGCCAGGAAGGTTATAATAATTAGAACAAAATGGCCGCTTGGCTATGAGGATGTAGGATATCTCTCCTTAGCAGGATCTGTTTATTCCCCCACTGAAGCCACACCATTTGAATGGGAAATTGAACAATGCACCACAGTCTTTCTGAGTTTCTCTGCTTAAATGAATAGAAAAGGGGGGTTGTGGGACATTGAAGGTGTTTTAGGCAGAGCGTGTCATTTTTCAACATATTTGTTTCAACTTATACATAAGTTGTGTGCCCGAAAATAACCCTAGGTGTAATTTGAGTAATTGTACTCCCTTTGACTTCCATTTGTATTGACTTAGACTTACCCCGCTTGTGATTGGTTTGCATGCACAAGGCCATTCTAATCCATGTCCAATATAATCACGCCATCATTCTGCTTGTTCAAGAGCACAGTTCCAAGTCCAAGTGTCAACAGGTTTCCTTCCCACTCAAACTTCTTTTAAAAGATGTCACTGGCCTTGACCTCTGACCCCTGACCTCTGAAGAAGTGTAAACTTCCCTACGGACAAGTCAAAGGCCACGTCGCAGTGGTTAGCCTGGGCAAAAGCCATCAACTTTTTCACTTATTTACTTTACTTTTAGTAACTTCACTTTTTTTACTTAACTAGTGTGTGTATTCAGATGCAAGATACAATAGTTAAAGAAGTTGTTTGTTGTATAATAGCATACAGACACACACACACACACACACACACACACACACAGTGTGTTATCTGCAGGAAGTCTAGGATCAATACAACCCCAATGGCCAACCAGTTCTCCTTAACACACCCATGTTATACACGCACACAACTATTCACAAACATGTTGTTGTTCAAACTCACAATGTGTGAGCCTTTCTTTGTAATTGTTTTATGATTTTGTAGCTGGGCCTGCCTGTTTCTGCCCTGGTACCATGCCACCTGATAACACCCAGGAATGTAAATGTAAAATAAAACACGCAGGTTGGAGCGGACACTTGGAAGAAGAGGAAGACAAAAGAGGAAGAGGACGAATGACAAAATGGGGGGAGGTGGGGCTCTGATTGGGCTTGGCTTGGAGATGCATCAGATCTATTAGAGGCCCTGCATGTGCATGCTGCGCTGTGCTGTGGTGGCAACAACAGCAGCGGGGCCCCTGTGGCTCCGTGTGCGCAGCTCTGCCGTGTCTCCCCAGCGGCGCGGTAAACACATTCTCAGGGCCTTTGACACCACGGCTTCCTTTGCTGCTTGTTTTCTCTATTTTTGCACCGTTCCGTCACCATGGCTCTGCCCCACTCACGGAGCCAGTCCCCTTTCTGCACCGTTTTGCAAAAAAACTAAAGTTAAGGCTATAGTAGCAGAGAATACATGCTTAGTACTACAGTGAAACAACGGGCAACTGATTTCACTTTGTAAACATAACACACACCCACACACACACACACACACACACACACACACACACACACACACACACACACACACACACACACACACACACACACACACACACACACACACAGTCCGCCTAGGGTCGACGGGTGCAAACTGCAAGTGAGGCAGCAGCGTTAACCACAGCCAAAAGTGGCCTGTTATTAAACTATTACTGGGCCGTGATGTCATGCATATTTCCCATTCATCGGGTGACCTGAACAGACAAACAGCGGTGGCTGCACTTAAAAGCATCAACCAGATGTCCAAGTTGACTGTTTAGCCAAAAACCAGCCAACGATTCAACACACTTTTCCAGTAGGTCAATCCCTTTAACGGGGGACTAACTGTGGTGTGTGTGTGTGTGTGTGTGCTTTAAGCCTCCAATGCATCGCACTGAAAATGGAAACATGTTTATTTTAAAGGAAAGGAATAATCTGAAAAGTTTCACGGTTGATTTTGTGTCGCATTGTAGTGCTCTAAAAAAAATAAAAGCAGGATATTCCTATGCAAACAAATGTTTGGTCTGCGTCATCACAACTTCAGGAAGATCAACGGCGAAAAAACACAATTGTGCTTTTAGGAAGACCGGCGTACACAAAGACACCCACACACCACGAGCCGTCACCCGTATAACCTGGTCCATGTGTCACACACACACACACACACACACACACACACACACACACACACACACACACACACACACACACACACACACACACACACACACACACACACACACACACACACACACACACACACACACACACACACCACACACACACACACACACACACACACACACACACACACACACACACTACAGGAAGGAAATAGGATCAATGACATACATTACACTTAAATTACATATACATTTAGGATATTTGGTAAAGTTTTATCCAATGACGGCACATTGGAAAAACTGCTCTTTCTGATTTTATCCGCTGACAGCACAGTTAGATACCGTAAATCAGATCATTTCAATCATTTGACTTGAAATCAAATATAATATCAAATTGGCATAGAGTGTCATAGAGTGAATCAACATGACCAGATTCACTGCCTCACTGGTGCAGAACTAACACGCTGAATGAGTTTAATTGGTCTCATCATCATCATTGTTCTGTGTATCGTATCATAAACACCCGTCTCACGGTTCGCCGGTCATATTAGCCACGCATAGCAGCAGCAGCAGCAGCAGCAGCAGACAACATGCATCAGGTCTTCTAATGGCGGCGGCTCTGAACGAGAGCACAGAGCCAATGGTACACAGCTGATCCGGAGCGACACTTACTCTGCCAGGTATGGCTGCTTCTTGTGAGCCTCGTCCTCCTCCTCTCGTCTCCAGGTGGAAAACATCTGTTTGGCTAAACAGTGACCGGCTGTGGGGGGGGAGGGAGAACGCAAGTAAATAATTAGCAACCCACAGAATCAGTCAACTTTATTTTCACCACTTCACGTGTTGTTAATCAGGAGATCAGACTAGCCCAGTCCTCCACCCCCCCTCCCGTTTCATTTCCTTTTTATTTCGCTGCCTCGCATGCCGCCTATTATTTTAGGATGTTGTACTGTAGCTAGTCTTATTTGCTCTGTATTTTATTCTGGTTTTATTCTATCATTGTGCTTCTGTAGCATCGTCTTCCAAAAGGTGCTACACAAATGACGTTTGTCTTAAGTTATTATTAACCAGTTTTAGTTCACAGGTCACCCATCATAAGGTTACACATAATCCAGTAAAAAAAGAAAAGAAAATATGACACTATAACTAAATACAATGCAATTCCAAGAACAATAGTTTCAGATCACACACACTGTAACCGGGAAGTGTAAGCAGGAAGTGATTCTGCCTCCATAAAAACTTGGGTTCTGAGAGGCTGGAGACGGCGGGCTTCTGCTTCATTGCTACCCACAGCACTGAGGAGGTCACCATGGTAACCATAATCAGAGCACGAACTGCCCCCCCGATGCCTTTGTCGTTAGAAAAAGACACAAATAAAAGGGGGACTCTTGACACGGGCCACAAACAGAACTTTACAAGGTCAAGCCGAGACTGTGCTCAGATGAATGTCCAGGACATGACGCATGAAGTGCAAAATAACACCACCAAGCGTGTGTGTGTGTGCGTGTGTGTGTGTGCACAGTGGGTATTGTTACAGTATGGAGTACGACAGCATTGCCGTTTTGCGGAGGCGTCTGCAGCTGGACTTTAAACGGAGAGTTGTGCTTTCTGGACCAGATCCAACTAGATGGACGATGTTTGTATTCGCGCACACACGCACGCACGCACGCACACACGCACACGTTTAATGATGGCTCCTTTACAGCAGTTGAGTTTGAACAACAGTCCAGTTGGTCAATAGAGAGTCAAGACAACTGATACCAGGCAGTAAAGAGGACAACACTGAACACTCACAGTGTGTGTGTGTGTGTGTGTGTTTTCTTCAACAGCAACATTTCCAGCGTGTATTTGTGTGCCTGTGAATGCTTTGCTGCATACTGCACATTTGCCAGTGATTAGACAAGCATGCCTGCAAGCATTTACTCCAAATGTGTGTTTCTGAACACAGGCATGATTTATCATAGATACAAGCGCTGAAGTGTGCATCTGTCTGTCTGTCTGTGCGTGCGTGCGTGCGTGCGATCATACACATACCTCTGTGTAAGGTCAGGTTTGCTGCACCTTGTGGTGGTTTGGTACAACTTCCTGTTTGTGGGTCACATGGGCACATGTCCTCACAGAGACACTCCTCCGTACAGGAAGCACCGTAGAAACCCAGTGGACACTCTGAGAGTGAGAGTGAGTGAGAGAGAGAGAGAGAGAGAGAGCGATACCGTGAGATGGAGAGCGAGGCAGCGAGAGAGAGAGGCAGAGAGATAGGGAGAGACAGAAAGAAGAACTAATGGAGCAAGAGAGAGAGCATATTGGCATAATCAAGTCATGTGAGAAACCACAATGACGTTTGTTGTAGCAGAGGAGGAACTTCCTTTGGTAAACAAGACACCGCCTAACAAGTGGAAACAACAGAAGAGATAGAGGGAAGTATATTCATGAATAAATGGCATACAGATAGGACATACAGCAAAACACTTCTGAAGCACAATGCGTTGTCTTGAGGCGGCGCACCTTGTTGACACCGGTCGCCATGGAAACCCGGCTTGCACGCGCAGCGTCCATGGACGGGGTCACAGGAACCTCCGTTGGCACAGGCGCACGTTTGATTGCAGCCGTCGCCGTAGAAACCTTGCGTACATTCTGTCAATATTAGAGAGAGAGAGAGAGAGAGAGAGAGAGAGAGAGAGAGAGAGAGAGAGAGAGAGAGAGAGAGAGAGGAGAGAGAGAGAGAGAGAGAAGAGAGAGAGAGAGAGAGAGAGGAGAGAGAGAGAGAGAGAGAGAGAGAGAGAGAGAGAGAGAGAGAGAGAGAGAGAGAGAGAGAGAGAGAGAAAAATGGTGAGTCTTGGTAAACAACTACAGATGGCAGTCTAAAACAGGACTTTCAGGATGTTCAGGTGGTGGGAGTGCACTGAAAACAGGGTCAGTCAAACACACAGGTATTTTCATAAATACATAATTTGAATCCCCTGTTCCTTGAAAAGACAGCCACCACCTCTCACTACAAACGCCTCTAGATTCAGACAGACTCATCCATCGTTCCCTCTCCCTTTCCTCTCGCTCTGTGTGTGCAAGTCTCTCCCATCTGTTTCAGCCAGAACCCACTTGTGTGTTTCCTGCCTCGCTCAACAACTAGGAATTTTCCACTGCCTAACCCGACGCCACATCCATCCATCCGGTGTCTATCTCCACACATCAGCCCAGAATCCACCCAGTTTGCTTTTAGACTGATTCATAAAGAGATCTACACTCCAGATTTAAGTCTGGTTCCTTCTACTCAGTTTCTATTGCGTGTGTGTGTGTGTATATGTGTGCGTGTGTGAGATATTTGCCTGTTATTCACCATCAGGGCTGTAATTTGTGCACGAAAGTTGCAGCTAACCAGGCTGCTAAAAAAATGTGCAGCTGCATTTAGCTTGAAAAGCTGTTCTATACTTGCTTGCAGTAAATAGTAAATGGACTGCATTTATACAGCGCTTTTATACAAAGCGATGTACAATGCCTCACATTCACACATTCATATACCGACGGGAGTGTCAACCAGTCCATCGAGAGCAGCTGGGGTTAGATGTGTGGCCAGCAGGGGGGTGGCAGTAGCTCAGGAGGTAAGATGTGTGTCAGTTAGGGCTGGGCAAGATCACACGCATCACGTAATAATCATTGGGAGTTATGCAAGTGTTATTGTCATTACCATCTGCTCAGAACATTTAAAATACAATTTTCAAAGTATATGGTTATCTAAAAGGTGAACTAGAGTTTCTCCCTTATCTCCAGTATTTAAAAACTCTTATTTTGACTGTAATGATACCTTTATTACGTTACCCAGAAAACTTGGTACCTTGATAACGCATATCGGTATTGAAGATATGGCACCAAAAAGGTATTGCCACACAATATTACTCAACACTGTGTTGTGTGTGCACTGCATGCGTGTGTGTGCATGTTGACGATGGATTGACAGACGTGATGTATTTTACCTTCGCTACAGTTGTGTCCTCTCCAACCCGCGTCACACACACATCCTCCTGAAAAGCATGGTCGCAGACGTTAACACATACACATTTTTTTTTAACATCACCAAACATTACCCCGGGCTCTTTTGGGGCCAATCATTGAACAATCACTCAACATACCACCACAGGCTATTCGCATCTGTACTTTCAAAAACCACATGCACTGTTGAATCACTAGTTTAATAAAATCATCTATAATTATATTTAAATATATAGTTAAATCAGGGGGCAGTATATAGTGGGTGTGTTATTTCCAGCCCAAAATTGAGTCCCGATAGCCAGTCTGCATTTTGGAGGCAATAAGGAAAAAAGTAGGAAATGGAAAGAGGAAATATATCCAATAAAAAAAAAGTAAATCTAACATTAATGAGTTGATCTATAACTGTTCCACTAAAGGCCAGTTTGGAAAAGAAAATCACACAAAACTACGATCATTCATACTTCATACATGTCCAATTGATTGGAGGATAGGAGGCTAAATACTTCTGTTGACCCAACTCCAGAAATTCCCTAATTATGAAGTCATGTCGGGCATAAAAATAGCTGGCTAAAGAGGCGCGAGTAGTCGGCTATTTAGTCAGCTATTTAGCCAGCACATATGGAGCGCCCTGTTGGTGTAGTAGGAAGCAGGGCAGTGTAGTGGCTAGGGTGTTGTGGCAGCCTAACCTGTAGGCATCCATGACCCCTGACCTGTATCGGTTTACACATTTCACTGCGAATAGCTTTGAATAAAAGCATCTGCTAAACAACTAAAACTTCAAAATGGCCGTACAGAACTTGTCTGGCACAAAAAGACCAGGTGTCTTGAGGATATTGCACCTTTTAATTGCTTATTTTGTATAGTTTTTTAAATATATTTATTTGATTTCTATCGATTGGGATTTCTAATTTCTACATTATAAATCTCTGTTTAATGTCCAATGGTATGCACCAATTTCACAAAATCACATTCCTTGATTGTAAAAACTATGGCAATAAAGAACTTGTCTGGCACAAAAAGACCAGCAGTCTTGTGGATATCTGCAACTCAATCGTGGGTCGTGACCCACATTTAAAGAAAACCACCGTCCTCTACCGAATGGTGCAACCCAGTCTCTGGAGTGGCAGACGACCAACACATCTAAAAGCCAACAGCCTTTTCTGTGACGGACCCTAGTTCTACAGCCTCCTCCCCCGGGCACCACTGACCGCTGGTGCAGAGCCCATGGGCCCCACAGGCTGGTGGCTGACACACCAGGCGCTCACAGCCCGTCCCCTGCCAGCCCTCCTGGCACCGACAGACCCCCTCCACGCACTCCCCGTGCCCGCCGCAGTCCCCGGGCGTGCAGCGGCGAGGGTGGACACACAGGATGGTGGAGACGGCCCGCGCACAGCGCCACCTAGAGTCCGGGTGGCTGGAAGAGGCAGGAGAGGGGAGGAGAAGACGGGGAGAGAGGAGAGTGGTGGAGAGAAAAAGGAAAGGAAAGGAGGGTTAGGAAGGAAAGATTTCTTCAAATTAGAATCAGAAATGAGAAACTGGTTTATTTATTGCCAAGTTGACAGACAAGGAATGTGTTTTTGTGGGTTGGTGCATTACATTGAACAATTTAAATCTGTAGTACCAAACAGGCTGCTACAGTGTACTAGCATACATACTAATGCAATGTAGGAATACTAAGTAGGTCATATCGTATTTGTAATTAGCATTTATTTTCATTGATTTCATTTTCATTTATTTTCATTGATCTGCACATTATAGCATTTATTTTCATTAATATATGTTGTCTTGACACCATATATTAAAAATAAAAAGACTTCCACAGTACATCAAAAACAAGATGGACGCCCCTTTGTCAACACAATGCTGTAGGTATGTATGTACAGAATATGATATAGGCTATATCATATACATGTGTGTCGTTCTCATAAAAGCCCAATGGGAGGTCATGATTGGTTGATCGTTTTGCTCACCAGTGATCTGAAGGGTAGCTGGCCAATGAGCTGTTGACCACGAAGGTGGAGGACCCGCCTCCATCCAGATTGATGGCATTGATGACTCCATTTTTCTTGAGGAAATCTGCCACCTCCCACAAGTTCATGCTGTTAAATAAAGTCAAACAATATCCTCATATGTATAGAATACAAACACAGAAGGAAAGACAAGAATAAATGTCGAAGGCAGTGGTTCCCAACCTTGGGGTTCCCTGATATGCAACATTTTGTTGCATATCAGGGAACCCCAGAGCCAGAAATGGGTGATAAAAGGTTGTGAACCACCGTTTTAAGGGATTTAAGGGCAAAGGGAAAAAAAAACTGGAGCAAACATCTATGCAAGTAAAACTCCAAGAAAACCGCTAGAGAAATGTCGGTTAACCTTTTCTCTTCATTTGATGTCCAGGACAATATTGTGGCCCTCAACATTGTTTGGTAAAGCTTTGGCCATACGTTTATTCTTCTTTTTCTTCATATTTATTTACATTCACTGAAGGTCATGGGCCCTCTGGCTTGGACAACTGAAGGGCAGAGCGCCGTCTCTGTGAGGGTGATTCTATTGATCTGCCTTGGACATGGTATTGATGCAAGATCAGCTGGTTGGTTGTGTGTGTGTGTGTGTGTGTGTGTGTGTGTGTGTGTGTGTGTGTGTGTGTGTGTGTGTGTGTGTGTGTGTGTGTGTGTGTGTGTGTGTGTGTGTGTGTGTGTGTGTGTGTGTGTGTGTGCGTGACCCGGACGTGTCACAACATGAAGCCGGGTTACGATAACCAACGGCGGATCTTCAACACAAACACACACATCCCTCCCAGGGGGTGACCGATGGTCCGCCACGACGGCGGCGTGTATGGAAGTCCGGATCAATGGAACATCGATTGATGGGCAGGTCTTTGTGGGGGGGGGGGGGGGGGGTGTCTTAGTCCTATTGAGTCAAGGGAGATAAATCTAGAAGCTTATTGAATCTCCTGCCGCGTTCCATTTGGCTGGACGCCATCCATCACTTTGATTGATCTGCTGTGATTCTCTGCTTCCCCTGTCCGTCTCACCACCACCACCACCACCACCACCACCACCACCACCACCAATACTACTACCACCACAAATACTACGACCAGCACTACTACCACTAACCCATTTCCTAAGCAGCAACTGCGCTCGTATCCTCTCAACTTTGTTGGACATTTGATGAGGTAGGGGAGGGACAACTCCTCCTCCCTGCTCTGTTGTTGCATTTGCCAGAATAAGAGCTCCTTGGAAGGACCTTAAGACACACGGGCGAGCCTTTATATATAAATACACATATTGTGCTACTACGACACCATGAACAAAAGAGACAATAGACTTGTCACTTAGGACAATAACAATTTGTCAATGGCTAGGGATGACCCCTGACCCCTGTCTGATTGGGGACCCAGGCCGGCCCTAGTCAGCTCACCCTCGGACTCCCGTCTGGCCGTCCAGGTGGAACAGGACCACGTTGCCGTCGGCGTCGTGTCCGATGGCCGTCCGCCCCGACACCACATTCATAAAGTAGAGCAAGGACCCTGTCGGAGAGGGAGAGAAAAGACTCAGAGTCACGAGTATATCGCTTTATGACTCATGTCTACTTCTGGGAATGGGTCTTATCTCGACAGACTGTCCAGACTCCTCACCTTAACATATCTCAATGTGATTGGCTGACCTTATGCATGAGGGACGCCATGTTACTCAACTTTGCCTTTAATCGAAGATCTTTCTGTCGTTTTTGGATGCCCATCTGCCACTGTGGGGTGGCAGTAGCTCAGGAGGTAAGAGCGGTTGTTTGGCAACAGGAAGGTTGCTGGTTCGATCCCCGGGCTCGGGGTGTCGAGGTGTCCCTGAGCAAGACACAACCTAACCTTAACTGCTCCTGACGTGTTGGTTGTTACCTTGCATGGTTGACACCGCCGTCGGTGTATGAATGGTTGAATGTGAGGCAACTGTAAAGCGCTTTGGATAAAAGCGCGATATAAATGCAATCCATTTACTAGCGATTGCTTTTTTGTTTTGTTTTTCACAATCCCTTACTCAGCATGCGTCCGCGTGCAAATTATACCTTCCTCCGTTGGGGCCGGTCACCCGGGTAGGGGGCTAGATCTGCACATTATAGCATTGGCACCTGCATTCTCTAGCGGTCTGCGTGGTATGTGGTCTGTGGTGGTTTGTAATGGCGTGTTTCTGGTACCCGTCTGCTGTGTTGTATCGCACTCGGCCTGCAGGCTCTGGTTGACATACGGGTGGCCGTTCCTCAGCAGCCACACCACCCCGCTGACCAGCTGGACGAAGGGGTTCACCTGGTCCAGGACGTCCTCCTCTGACAGGTACCTGGGGAGACACGGTCAACCACACAGAGTGAAGCTGTTATTATTATTATTATTATTATAGTGGTTGGCGTCAAACTATGGAATTCTCTACAGAATGATTTAAGAAAATCATTCTGTTATTATTTTAAGTGTCAGGTAATCTGTTTCCTTAGTTGGTAAATTAGTAAATTATTGTGTTTGACTTTTGATTCTTCCTTTTCTCATGTTACTATAAGTAGTAACTATAATGAAGTAACTGTAATGGACAGACCATCTAATTCTATAGTTTATGTTTTGGGAAAGGGGCAGGCAAAATAAGACCTTTCTTCTCCCTGCTCCTTTTCGGTCATGGAATGTCCAAACAGATGTGTTTTGATTGTGAATCACTTTTTTTCTTTTTTCTTTTCTGGAGTTGTACATGACCATGAGCGGAATAAATAAAAATGAAATATTATTATTATTATTATTATTATTATTATTATTATCTGCCATGGGGGATGTTGGTGAACACCTTCATAGGAGGATGAATAGGAATGTGATGTGTCTTTGCACTAATTCCATGTCTACAGTGAAGTGCGTTTTACACATGAGGTTCCATCTGGTCACCGGCTGACAAGATGGGTGCCAGTTTTAGAAAGGGAAGGAGGGAGAATGGATTCAAACCGGCAACATAGCAATGTAACTCACAGTGAATAGAGCTGATCACTAGTGGTAACAATTAGCCATAGAGCTGCAAGTAGCACCATAGCATTAACAGCAGTAGATTAGTTAATGCAATGTTTCACCACGCTACAAAAGCAGAGCAGTAAAATCACGTGCTTGGATGGTGAATACCGTGTGTTACGCAAGTGTTGATGCTGCTGCGATGTCGGGGCCTAACGGACAACCTTTGACTTATAGGAAGTCGTAAAGCAACGTGGAAAATTATGAAAAACAGTACAACAACAGAGCAATGTTGACCGTCTGGTGTGAGTGAAAGAGGAAGGAACAAACTAGACTTGTGCACTTCTGACCCTTGCTGGCTAATCAGCTAATAGAAGCCGATGAGTTGGCAGACAAGTGATTACATATGATATGATTTTGTTGCCATATTGTTCAGCCAGGAACATACATGATTGTACCAATGTTCAAATGTCCGTTTGGTGGACCTACACAAAAGAGCCACAAAAAAATGGGCTCCATTTTAAGACATTTTTAATCCATTCGCATTGAAGGACAGAGAGTCTAGCGGTGCTTAAATTGTGTCACCCTTTAAAACATTTTGGGTTTTTATTAAAAAAGGCAGATAATATACCGGTGTGCACAGAGCAGCTAGAGCGCTAAATCTAAGACTCACACCTGCTTGTCATCCAGACCGTGGCTGACAACAACATCCATTATCCGGCAGAGGGAGTCCAGCCAGGCAGGCCGTTACCCAACCCCAGACAGGTCCCACACTCTGCATAGCTTGGCTGGGACAATGCAGGAAATAACCAAACCATTTGCAACTGTACTCCTGAACCCCCGTGCATAACGATCAGCCGTGAATAGACACACAGAAAGGGGGGGCTTGTCTTTACCCCTTTCCACAGTCGATGCGTTGTCTTACCCCAAAGGAGCCGTGGGTTGTGGGTTGTGATTAGTGATAGCGATATCTATTAGCCACCACCGACCTAGCAGAGTGTGTGTTGCCTCCTGGTCTTGAGTTTCTCCTCATGTCGACCATTTACATTTCAAAATGAAAACGGTAAAAGGAGAGGACAACAGTAGCTTACCCTGCAGCTCAACTGGCTGACAGCGCAGAGGGCTGCGTTTGCTGGGCACACAGACAATTCAACCATTTAGCTGACACTTCTCATCCATAGTGACTTGCAGTGGTTTTTTTAGAGAAAGCACAGGTAATAAGCAACACATAGAGATGAGGACACCCCAGTATATTTCCCATGAAAAGCACTATACTATTAAGAACTTCCTGAGTGAGTGCAAAAATCTAATCTAATCTAATCTAATAATAAACACAAAGTATTTTTGGTCTTTTTTTTTGGTCTTGCAATGAATCAAACCCAGTATATTTCCCACTACTATAACCACCATACTATCCTGGCTCCCTTAAAGGTAAGACTTCTAAGGCACAACACCAACTTACTCTTACTCAGCCACCTGATGGGGTGACCGAGTGGTTAAGGCTCGAATCCCATCCTCATTGTTTTCAGCATTCAGTTGCTGGTTCGATCCCCGGGCTCTGCCTAGCTAAGTGTCGAGGTGTCCCTGAGCAAGACATAATTCTAGGCTTAACCCTAACTGCTCCTGACGTCTTGATTGTTACCTTGCATGGTTGGCACCGCCGTGAATGTCAGGCAATACTGTAAAGCATTCTGGATAAAAGCGCGACATATATATGCAACCCATTTACTATTTACCCTTCATTTCACAGGCTTTTCCAGATCAACAGGGATCTTGCTCAAGGATGGACGGCTAAAAGGTGGACTGTGTGGCCATGGGAGCTTCGAACACAGCTAGGGGGCGCCGGGGATCGAAACAGACAATCACTATTTAGCTGAGCTACTGTCATCAAAAGAAATCATTAAACAGTAATGACTTCCATAAGTAACAGTAACACAGACTCTGTGTTACCGACTAAAACTCTGCTCACCCGACCACCAAGGTCCCGTCTTTGCGGATGCCGAACTGCGCGTTCTGGACCCCGGCGCTGTCCCGGACACGCCGGCCGTCGCTCACGATGTTGCCCAGACACTGCCCCCTGCTGGTGTTGAAGAAGCCCGCGTTCTGGGAGAACAGGCAGCCCGCCGCCTCCGCCGTCTCCTCCACCATGGCCTGGTGGTTGAAACCGCACCCCCCCGGCCCACCCGGCTCCAGGACCGACAGGGTCCGCAGGGGGTCGTGGACTGTGGTCATGTGACCTGAGAATGTAATGTTTAATGTGAGTTGAACTGTTTAGAATGGGATTTTGAATTAATTGGCACATTTCTACACAATGTGTGAACGACAATCAGACACACACGCACTCACTCACTCACTCACGGCCTCTAGATGGCACTGTTGTTCAATGACGGAGGCCAGTGCAATAAAAATGGTTGACATTTTTCTTTTTTTAGATCATCCTGGATATAAGCCTAACTAACGTCATTAGATACCGCACGCACACACATACGCAATCAATCCATTTCGGCCTAATTATGCATCACTTTTCATGCAACACCTAACTGACCGTATGCCCAATGCTTCCCCGGAACGTCGCTGATGAAAACGGAGGACTCCGCCACCGGCACACCGCCATGCCGGCTGGCGGGCCAAGTCTCGTAGGTCACGTTGCCGTGGATGGTGGACTGGCAGTCCCTGATGTGCCGGTGAGAGTGGGCGGAGCCATGTCGCTTGGCGTAGGGCAGAAGGAGGTCATCGTTCATGGAGACCCTGCGGAGTAGAGACACCACACAAGAGGATCAGTGCTCTGGGACGCTCTCATTCACAAAACCTACACCAGACATTTTGGACCCAATGTTAGTACATTCCACACACGTTGATGAATCACCCATTGGCCGCGGCCTTAATCAACCACCTGACGCAAATGGGTGTTCCAGACAAGGAATACATTTGTTGCACAGCTTACACCATGATATTGTGTATACACACACACACACACACACACACACACACAATGTGTTTACCAAGGTTTTAAAGACACATGCGAAGATGTAATCAATATTATGCCCACTCACTAAGGTAGTATGCTTATAGTGTGGTGTACATTGAAATGCTGATCATGATTGCATTATTTTCATTTTGATACCATGACTTTATGGGTGGCTTGTGTTTGTGTAGATGATGTGTAGGCCTAGGCCTGCAACCACTTCTGAATAGATGTGAGCGGTCTAAACACAGCTCACTCATACTGCCAAGAAGGTGCAAGTTAAGTCAGAGTTAGTCAGCTGGGAAGGCTTCGAGAGGCTGTGAAGTTGAGGCAACATCGCCCCCTGGTGGCCACGGTGGCGTGTTGCGGAGGGTCCTTCCGAGGTCATGTTGCGTGGGTCAGACCAGTCAACCTTCAGGCCGTCTAACGGGAGGGAGCGTTACTGGAAAATAGTGTTTGTCGTATTGTCCGCAGTCCGCCACCGAGGACACACACCTCTTTAGATACAGATAGCTCCATTGTGTGTCAACAGCTCAGCACCCATAGTCCATGTTTGAAGAGAGAGAGGGGGTGTGTGTGTGTGTGTGTGTGTGTGTGTGTGTGTGTGTGTGTTCAGCAGATAAGCATGAAAAGCACAGAACTTAACGTCCGAGTAAGTGCACAAGAAAGCACTCAATAATATGAACTAGGTATTTGCAGTCTTTAGTTTACTACCGTGGTCGTGTACTACATGGCGCTGTGTAACTGTAATGCGGAAGGAGGGAGTAATATTGCACACGGGCTAATACTCACTAACACTCGTGATTTGGAGAAAGAAAAAAAAAAAAGTTGAGTTCGAGAATCAACCAACACCACCAGTTCGATCAATTCAATCGTACCTGTTGTTGTGTCGGGCCTCCGAACGCCACAGCAGCAGCAGCAGGAGCCAGACACAGAACCGCGGTGCTGAAACTGTTGCCATATGTTGACCCAGTAGCCAGCGCTGTTCCTCACTGATGACGTCATGACGCCCGTGTGTGAGCGGCGTCCGCTGATCACGTGACACACAGTCGGCCCCTCTCCAGCCTCCCAGCCTCCTTTCCCCCCCCAACAATTACAGTTGGGAACAATATTATCATCAATCATGTTACCTCTAAATACTACCTTGCAATATTTCCTCTCATCATCATGTGCAATATTCCTAATGTCATGTGCAATACTTCTTCTCAATATTATCCTTGCAATATTACCATGCTACATTACCTTTCATCATTATGTGCAATATTCTTAATATTCTTTATATCATGTGCAATACTTCCTCTTACCATTATTATTATTATTACCCTTTTATTACACTTCAATTACTGCCAAATTGTTTTTGCGGACTGAATATCTTATTTTACCTATATTTGTATACTTCTACGAGGACTTAGACTTACTGTACATTTGTAAATCTGTTATTTTATTTGTATTATTCCGCTGTTTGTTTCTCTATTTGTTTTATTCTATTGCCATGCAAATGGCATCTCATCTTATGTGAATATGAACGAAGCGGAACCATAGTGAGGCGTCCTTCGTGTGGAAAGGCGTGGGGGACGGTTGTTGGTGTAGCGCGGGGGGGAGCGCTAACGGGAGAGTTGAAGGGTAATGTTGTGGATATGGCATCTAGTTGTGGTGCCAGGCATGGCGTTTTGGCGAACAAACGTATCTCTCTGTTTCACACTGTTCGGAGAACAACATTGTCCCCGCATGTAGTCGGCATTCGAATACAGAGATGCGTGCGGAGTTCCTCACACTCACACACTGACTCTAAACACAACGAGAAGTATTGTATTGATCTGGTGAGGTGAGTTTCACTGGACACTTTGAGACTTATACTCATATCAGGCGTTCAATACAACAATGTCAACACCCCTTGTTTATAACAGTTTTGTGTTTAGCCTGTGGTGTATGTGGATGCCCTTCTATAAGCATTTGTAAATGCTTCAATTCAATTTTCAATTCAATTTTATTTGTATAGCCCTTAATCACATGACAGACTCAAAGGGCTTTACAGGCCAGATTACATGCTTGTGTGTGTGTGTGTGTGTGTGTGTGTGATAAATTAGTCATTTTCGTGTTAAACCGCCCGTGGTGTAGTTATAAGTTATATTTGACGACTACGGAAAACAATACATGGTACATCTGTACCCCTAATAGACCTACAACCAAACCGTTAAGCCATCCCCCTGCTTTGGTTCTCCAGGAAGCGGGACTATGACGGGCTTGTGTGCTCCCTGCTGTTCCCGGAGGCCTCCCGGACCTCCTCCCTGGCCCTGAGAGCCTTCAACGTGGAGCTGGCACAGGCAGGTGTTGTAGCTGTCAGCTTCAACCTGGGGACAGTGTTGGCCGAGCGATGAGATGGCCACGACAAGTGCCCGCAGTACTATTCCTGCTGTTAATAGCAGCAACGACTGGCGATCACTGTAATATCCATACTGTTGTCATGCATATGTAATTATAATGTTGGTTTGAAAGCTATTAAAAATAATAATTTGCCGGTTCAACTTCTTTGCTGATGTTTCTTCCCTGAACAGGTGAAAGACTCCGTTTCCCAGAAGACAATTGGTCTGATGCGCATGCAGTTCTGGAAGACGGCGATCGAGGAGATCTACAGAGATGACGCCCCCTTACAGCCGGTCTCCACAGAGTTGTGGAAGGTTGGTGCCAAAGTCTATCTTTTCTAGGAGGCTGAGCTGCTGTTCTGTTTTTACGATGAATCTTTGACTTATTGCCCTTTGAGTAAAGTAAATGTTTTGTATATTTGTATCACACATCAAACTGTGCTCTGTGTGTGGTTCTGCAGGCAGTGAGGCAACACCATCTGACCAAGAGGTGGTTGCTGAGGATCATTAAAGAGAGGGTAAGAAACTATTCACATGCATTGTTGTGCCACCATCACAAGAATTGTGATGAATTGTCTTTTTATACTAGTACCATACAGGCGTTCCCTGAACACTGGGTGTGTACAGCCAGTGGACTGATTGTAAAATGGGAGTCTGTTTTAGGTTGTGTTGCTATGGGAGGTATTCTGGAAGGTTGTGTTGCTATGGGAAGTATTCTGGAAGGTTGTGTTTCTATGGGAAGTATTCTGGAAGGCTGTGTTGCTATGGGAAGTATTCTGGAAGGTTGTGTTGCTATGGGAGCTATTCACAAAGGTTGTGTTGCTATGGGAAGTATTCTGGAAGGTTGTGTTGCTATGGGAGCTATTCGCAATGTTCATGTTGCTTTCTGTCCCCCCAGGAGAAGGACATGGAGGACCGAGCCTACAGGAACCTCCAGGAGCTGGAAGCGTACTCGGAGAACACCCAGTCCTCCATGATCTACCTTCTGCTGGAGTGTCTCGGTATGTCTGGCTGCTGTGTGTAGTGGATGGTGTCCGTTCCTGATCTGCAGGAGACTGCGGCTTAAATTCTCAGAGGATTCACTGGCGAGGCAATCAGTGAATCCATTCATTATTTGACACTTTCATTGTTCTCAGCCTCACCTCCTACTACAGTTGTGGTCAAACGTTTACATACACTTGTAAAGAACATGTATGTCATGGCAGTCCAGAGTTTCCAATAATTTCTACAACTCTTATTGAAGTTTGGTTCTTTTATGAATTTATTATGGGTCTACTGAAAATGTGACCAAATCTGCTGCGTCAAAAATATACATCCAGCAATGCTAATATTTGGTTACATGTCCCTTGGCCATTTTCACATCAATTAGGTGCTTTTGGTAGCCATCCACAAGCTTCTGGCAAGCTTCTGGTTGAATCTTTGACCACTCCTCTTGACAGAATCGGTGCAGTTCAGCTAAATTTGTTGGCTTTCTGACATGGACTTGTTTCTTCAGCACTGTCCACATGTTCTCGATGGGGTTTAAGTCAGGACTTTGGGACTTCTAAAACCTTAATTCTAGCCTGATTTAGCCATTCCTTTACCACTTTTGATGTGTGTTTGGGGTCATTGTCCTCTTGGAACACCCAACTGCGCCCAAGACCCAACCTTCTGGCTGATGATTTTAGGTTCTCCTGAAGAATTTGGAGGTAATCCTCCTTCTTCTTTATTCCATTTATTTTCTGTAAAGCACCAGTTCCATTGGCAGCAAAACAGGCCCAGAGCATAATACTACCACCACCATGCTTTGACGGTAGGCATGGTGTTCTTGGGGTTTAAAGGCCTCACCTTCTCTCCTCCAAACATATTTCTGGTGATCAGCAGCAAACTTCACGTCGAGCCTTAAGATGTCGCTTCTGGAGCAAGGGCTTCCTTCTTGTATGGCAGCCTCTCAGCCCATGGTGATATAAAACACGCTTGACTGTGGACACTGACACCTGTGTTCCAGCAGCTTCTAATTCATTGCAGACCTGCTTTTTGGTGGTTCTCGGTTGACTCTTGACCATCATGACCAATCTTCTCTCAGCAGCAGGTGATAGCTTGCGTTTTCTTCCTGATCGTGGCAGTGACACAACTGTGCCATTCACTTTATACTTACGAACAAATTTGTTTCTCACAGTTGATCGTCGGGACTGTAGCTCTCTTGAAATGACTTTCCTGACTTGTTCAAGTCAATGATCCGCTTTTTCAGATCCATGCTGAGCTCCTTTGACTTTCCCATTGTAGCGTTTGTGTCTGAGTCTCATGATTCTATCAAATGAGTCATATTTAATGGGCCTCAGAGAATCAATCATAATCACTCACAAGAAGTTAATCTAAATAGCCGTGAACTGTTTTTTTTTGTAATGTTGTCAGAACGCTAATTATTACATTTGTTCAGTGTTCGGTTGTACTAAAACAAAGACACCCCACCCTTGCATCACTTCCATCTGCTTGTTGCAACAAACGGCAAACTTAAGGCTTCAAAATGGTTGTCCACAAACCAATGGGTGATGTCACGGTGACTCTGATGTCCACTTCTTATAGACAGTCTGTGAAAACATATGTAGTCTATGGAGACACATATTCCCCCTATTACAATAGGGTTATATAAGCGAAACCCTTGTTTAACCGTTTTGTGTTTAGTCTGTGGTGCATGTGGATGCCTTTTGTATATACGCATATGGAAATGCTTGTGTTGCACGCACTCACCTGTGTGTGTGTGTGTGTGTGTGTGTGCGCGCGCGTGTGTGTGTGTGCGTGGTCGTCATCCTCCTCCTCCCAGGTGTGAAGAATGTCCATGCGGACCATGCGGCCAGCCACGTGGGCAAGGCCCACGGCATCGTGACCTGCCTCCGTGCCGTCCCCTACCACAGCAGCAGACGCCGTGTCTACCTGCCCATGGATGTCTGCATGCTGGTCAGTCCCGGGGTGTGGATGTTACATGAGCTCCAGTCCAAGGACACACGATGAATGCTGGAATGTTATGCCATCAGAGTGAAAAGAAAGCAATGCAGGAGTAACCCCAAGTATTGTGTACCTGCCAGTTGAATGCTGTATATATTCAAGTATATTCTAGTCTCCCATCATGTCCTAGTATGCGGATTATATCACATACACATAGAGGTTAGGCGATTCACCAGTACTTTCACAAGGTGGATGCTCAGTGCACGTTACACTGTAACGCTCAGAAAATTGTTCCAGTGTTACAAGGTGTATTCTAGTTGTAAGTCATGTCGTTTGAGATGAATAGTGTGACCTATTCAAAGTCCTTCCTTCCTCTCGTGACTGTCCTCCATAATATCCAGGAAGTTATTGTGGCGCAGCCATGACTGGAATATCAACATGCCTTTTCTACACTTGTGGTGCTCAAGTCATGAGTTAGTTAGATGAACGTAAGTGGAACATGTGTACCACATTAACACAAAAGTCCACTAGTCCCAAAGGCATGAGGGAGGATATATTGACACTGACTATCGGTTAGCACTCAACTGTTAATGCTCCTGGTCACCTTGGCCACAGTTCCTCCTCTCGGCCTCGAGATGGCACTGTCATCAGAGGCCAGTGCAATAACTATAATAAGCCAATAAGAATGGTTGACACTTTTCTTTTTTAGATCATCTTGGATATAAGCCTAACACAAACACAAACACAAACACACACACACACACACACACACACACACACACACACACACACACACACACACACACAACACACACACACACACACACACACAGCACTCTCCTTCATTACTGTAGGTTTCTATTATGTAACATGGAAGAGCCTGCTCTATTCCTTTCACAGTCTTTGACTTTGATGGTGGTTGTTTTCCTCTTTTTCTGTGTGATGGCCAATCAAAGAGGAGATGAAGGACTATGTGACTAATGACAGTGATTCATGGCATCAACCCTGCCCCGTACATTAACTGATGTTACACCTGACGCCGCAATTAAGCTATCTCTGCTCCAATGAATCGAATGAACCCAGGCAACCATCCATTAGTTAATTATCCCAGAGAACTCTGTGTTCCTGTCGCCCAGGTGGGTGATCTCCCGGCCTTTCTGTGTGGAGGTTGCATGTTCTCCCCGTGCTCCGCGGGGTCTCCTTACGGAGTAAAAGAACCCCAATTAAAAAACATGTGAAGATCGCCTCTCCTGTCCACATCCCTGACCAAGATGTGGACGTAAAACCTGGAGCTGTTGGTCCCCGGGCGCCGTCAGAATGGCTGCCCACTGCTCCTGGCTGCCCCTGGAGGGGCAGCAGGATGGGTCAAATGCAGAGGACACATTTCCACAGGCCGCCCTCCCTGCATGCGCGTGTGTGTGTGTTTGGCAGCTGCTACTTCCCGCTGTGTGTTGTGTGACCAATATGTGTGGATGAATAAAGATGATCTTCTTCTTCTTCACATGCAAATGAAATATCGCACATACAAATCAAAAATGCCTTATTGAGGTTTGGAAGAGAGTGGCCAATAGTAAAACTGTGTGCGCATGTCTCACCAGCACGGCGCCTCGCAGGAAGACTTCATCCGCGGCAGCCGGGAACAGAACGTGCGTGATGTCATCTACGACATCGCCAGTCAAGCTCACGTTCACTTGGAACACGTAAGCATCGAAGCTCCGCCTCCCATTAACCCTGAACACAAGGCTCCCCCCCCCCCCCCCACAACGCTTTTCCATTCACTGCTCGACTCAACTCGCTTGGTACCCGCTCCTCTTCCACTACAGATCTAGTACCCCCTTAGTACCCCCTCTGTGTATCAGGACGTCACAGCGAAGCCGCTATTTAGCTGGCTGTTTGTCACAGCAAGGAGACAAAGAAAATCTGAAAATTGCCTCAACTATTGACAAAGTTATGAGGCGAATATGCAGCATTTTCGATAAGAATCGCGATGGTGAAAAAGAGGAATGTTTCAACCCTCAACCTCATATAGTGTCAGATTATACTCTGTAATGGAGTTTCCCTTGTTAATCATGTGTAAAATAGTGCAGTGGCAGATGGTAGTTCAGATGAGGGGGATTATAATATATTATTATAATATAAAAGTGTGTGTGTCCCACTGCATTTGGAGCGATCTTTAATAATACATCCGTGTTTTTGAGACATTAGTCTATGAGGTTGTTAGTTCATAACCAAAATAAACTAACCATTATTATCAAAAGCAACCTACCGCAGTGCAAGTAAACATTGGCTTGTAGCGCCGGCTATCAGGATTAAAGATCAATACAACAGATAATTATTCTATGAATGTAGTTTACTACCACAAAGAGGACTGTTGAGAAATGTTAATAGGCTATTAAGTACCTCCGACATATGTGATTGATATGTGTTAATTTTTTAAGGCAATTTAAGAAAAAAAAAGTCTGACATTAATCAATATTAATGTGTTATTTTTAGCCTGGTGGACACGCTCTAAAGCGAGTCTAGTTGGTACGATGCAGTGGAAAAGTGCCGGGAGAGAGAGAGAGGCTTTTAAGGGTTTATTCACTGTGAATCACTCATGGGAAGGCCATGGTGCTCACCTTTGACCTCTACAGGTATTGTTTATTCCCACACAGTGAGAGACAGAGTGTGAGTGTGTGAGAAAGAGGCGAACCAAGGGTGCACAACAGAGAGGTGTGTACAACAGGCCACTTTTCAATGGCATTCTACGCAGAACGGAGGACCCTAGTGAGCAGGGATATCGTAACGCGGCGGCCGTGACGGCTGCTGCTACTTCCTTTGGCTCCTCCTGTCTGTCTGTCTGTCTGTCTGTCTGTCTGTCTGTCTGTCTGTCTGACTGTCTGACTCACTCACTCACTCACTCACTCACTCACTCACTCACTCACTCACTCACTCACTCACTCACTCACTCACTCACTCACTCACTCACTCACTCCTGTCTGATCTGCTGTCTTCACAGGCACGCTCGTTCAGCAAAAATGTTCCCGCCTCTGCTGCTCCTGCGTTCCTCCAAACGGTACGGATGCATGGTTGATTTGGTTGATTACATACACGCTATCTCCGAAGAGAAATTCACCACGCGTCTCTCCTTATCGCTGCTGTACGACAGGAAACTACCGTATTTTTCGGACTATAAGGCGCACTTAAAATCCTGTAATTTTCTCAAAAATCGACAGTGCGCCTTATAATCCGGTGCGCCTTATGTATTAACCTCGAACCGATTTTATGTGGTACACGGCGCTCAAAAATCTGTCAAGCAGCGCCGCTTAATGGATTGTCGGCGCATTACGGCTACCGCGGAGTAATACTTGATGGATTGTCGGCGCATTACGGCTACCGCGGAGTAATACTTGATGGATTGTCGGCGCATTACGGCTACCGCGGAGTAATACTTGATGGATTGTCGGCGCATTACGGCTACCACGGCGTAATACTAGCCTTGCGGAGTAATACGTACTGTGCTTCAACATACCGGTAATATTATGGTGTGTGTATAAGGACTGAAGATGAAGAATTTGATGGATTTGTGGATGAGGAATGAACTGAAAAAGTGAGTGTATTGTTTTGTATTTTATGTGTTACAACTGAACAATGTTGAGAGTTATTGTGAATGAGTTGAATAAAGTTCGATTTATCTGACTGTTTTGTGTTGCTTAATGCGCCTTATAATGCGGTGCGCCTTATAATCCGGTGCGCCTTATGTATGAAAATAGACCCGTTCATTGACAGTGCGCCTTATAATCCGGTGCGCCTTATAGTCCGGAAAATACGGTAAGCTGCCTTTTATATGCTGGAAACTCCAGCCCATATCTGTTTTAATCAGACAGCAGGCCACTCCTATCACATTCATGTACTTTGAATTTGTATTGAACACACACACGCTTTGAGGTGATTATGTGCCAAACGAGCGGCCGTGCATAACCTCGGAAGCCATCGAGGGCCCCTTCTCAGAAGCGGAGATGTTGTTTACAGATGCGTGTCTCACCACTGACACATACACCCCGCACTACATCGACCCACACACTGTGTGTGTGTGTGTGTGTGTGTGTCCGCTTGCTGAATGCCTCTCTCTGGCTCAATGTCCCGCCGGCAGCATTATTGATACTATACACCACGGGTACAAAATAGCCAATCTGTACTCCGTATTTGTGGGAGACACGTTGGAAAGAGGTCGCCAATCAGTCTGCAGTGTTTGTCTCGACACGCCCATTCGCTACGATTGGCGATTGGCGGCGCAGCCAAAATAACGCGATTGGCTTTTTTAAAATGCTTTTTTGCATCAGAGCCGCCTGCAAGGAGTGCATTTTGCCGCAAGGAGCGCATACACATTTTTTTTTCATTTAATCGGCAATCAGGTCATACAAAATAGCGATTCCAATAATAGGAAAAATTATTAATATCGCCACCTTATCGTGGTGGGGGGGTTTGGGTGCCCCTGTGACCCTGGGAGCTGTGTTGTCCGGGGCATTAGCCCCTGGTAGGGTCTTCCAAGGCAGTCCCAGGGGAGGGGCCAGACTAAGAGCGATTCAAAGACCCCATGAAAAGACTCCCAAAGAACACAGTCACCTCGCCCGGACAAGGGGAACCGGGGCACCCTTCTGGAGCCAGACCTGGGAGGGGAGCTCATCGGCGAGAATCTGGTGGCCGGGCCTGGATCCACGGGGCCCGGCCGGGCCAAGCCCGAAAAGACTACGTCGAGTCACCTCACTGTGGGCTCACCACCTGCAGGGAGAGTCATTGGGGTCGGGTGCGTTGTATACCAGGCGGTATACAGCAATGATGGAGAAACCTGGAGGGGAGTGATTGGGATGAACGGCCTGCCCGATCTGAACCAGAGTGGTGTTTTGTTATTGGACTTCTGTGCTAGTCATGGACTGGCCATAACAAACACCATGTTCGAACATAGGGTGGTCCACAAGTGTACCTGGTACCGGACCACCATAGGCCAAAGGTCGCTGATCGACTTTGTAATCGTATCAGCAGATCTGCGGCCGCATGTTTTGGACACTCGGGTGAAGAGAGGAGCAGAGCTGTCAACTGATCACCACCTGGTGGTGAGTTGGATCAGATGGCGCGGGAGGCTGCCAGACAGACCTGGTAAACCCAAACGTGTAGTGAGAGTGAACTGGGAACTTCGGGTGGAAGCCCCTGTCCGTAGGGTCTTTAACTCCCACCTCCGGAAGAACTTCTCGTGCATCCTGGGGGTGGTTGGGGACATGGAACCTGAGTGGGCCATGTTCAGAGCCTCCATTGTAGAGGCTGCAGCTCGGAGCTGTGGTCAAAAGGTTGTCGATGCCTGTCGTGGCGGCAACCCAAGAACCCGTTGGTGGACAGCAGTGAAGGAAGCCGTCAGGCTGAAGAAGGAGGCCTTTCGGGCCTGGTTGGCCCAGGGGTCTCCTGTAACAGCAGACAGGTACCGGGAGGCCAAAAGGACCGCAGCTCCCCACAGACCCGGGTGTGGGAGGAGTTCGGGGAGGCCATGGAGCAGGACTTTCGGTTGGCCTCAAGGAAGTTCTGGCAAACTGTCCGGCGACTCAGGAAGGGAAAGCAGGGCTTGGCTCAGGCCGTGCTCAGTCGGGGAGGAGAACTGCTGACCCAGACTGAGGATATTGTCGGGCGGTGGAAAGAACACTTTGAGGAGCTCCTGAATCCGACCAGTACATCCTCTGTGGAAGAGGCAGAGTCTGAAGACTCGGGGGAAGTCTCACCCATATCCTTGGTAGAGGTCACTGAAGTAGTCAAAAAGCTATTCAGTGGCAAGGCGCCAGGTGTGGATGAGATTCGCCCTGAGATGCTGAAGGCTCCGGACATTGTCGGGCTGTCGTGGCTGACACGCCTAGTCAATGTAGCGTGGAGGTCGGGGAGAGTACCTGTGTTTCAAGTTTTCAAGTATTTTATTGTCACTTCACAATTTACACGTGAGTATAAGCAGTGAGTGAAAAACGTTTTGTGCAAAACGCCCGACAATAAAGAATACAAAATAGAATAGAACTACAAAATAGAAATAGAAATAGAACTGTGCAAAATAGAAATAGAACTATGAATAGAAATTCTGTGTAAATAAGTAATGAAATATAAAATGAAATGGAATATACAACAAAAATATCCAGGTGAGCAATACACATATAAATCAATGTACTAAAATATACATTGTTATATGCTGACATTCACAGAATGTCACAGAATACCTTCTCAGACAGTCAACACAACACTAGCACCAGCAATTGGCACCAGGACTAGCACGAACACCAGTACTAGCACCAGCACCAGCAGTAACACTAGCACCAGGACCAGCACCAGCAGTAACACTAGCACTTATCACCAGGACTAGCACTGGCAGTAACACTTAGCACTAGCACTTAGACATTGATGCCGAACTTGTTCAGCAGCCTGATGGCCTGACTTGAAAGAAGAGAGATCAACATTACAAGTCATTTCATCTCGAGTGAAATACATATTATTATGAACATGTAGATATTGTACATTGTACATTGTAATTTTCTAGAATAATAATCGCCATGATCATTTCTTTCTGTCAAATATGTTCTAACATTAGAGACTGTCTTAAAGATCCCACCCAATTGGTGTGCGTATTTGATTGTACAAAGTGGTGTGTTGTGTTGAGGGCTATGTAGAGGTAGCCACCCCCCCTGCAGCATGCTGATGTACAAGTGCTCTTCTTCTGTGGTGTGCAGGTGGTGCTGGAGGACTACCTGCAGAAGGTGCGGCGGGCCGACTTTGACGTGTTCCACCCCAGCCTGAGGAACAGGAACCCCTTCCTGGCTGTGCAGCTCTACCTCCGTTCCTGGAAGAAGACCTACTGATGATGTCCAGATCAGCCCACACCTCCCCCACCCCCCCCCCTGCTCAACCCTCTGCCAGTCTCTCTCTCTCTCTCTCTCTCTCTCTCTCTCTCTCGCTCTCGCTCTCTCTCTCCATCTTTGTCACTTTGTAGTTCTCAGTCACAGACCGCCCCCTCTCCCCCAGATGACTCTGAGGACCCAACCCCTCTCTGAGGCATTTGTCGAGGCTAAATGTGTGTGTGAGTGAGTCTGAGCAGGAACATGTGGACGATCACCAAACCTCAAAAGCCGCTGTTTGTGGTGATCAGCCATCGGCCCCTGAACACACGGGGGCCCAAATATCCACTGTTACTTGTTACCCCCAATCTGGACCTACTATTGCACTGTCCTAGTATTACTACAATGGTACACCCTGTGTACTCATTCCAGATCTAGTAAGATTATGGCACTGTGTGTGTGTGCACTACTGTTTAAAGTGGTACCTTATACCAATCCACAGGCTGTGCATATTTTATTTATTACAATTACCCTAACGAGTTGCAATGCCAATCGACAACCTATGAAATACATTGTTTGTTTCAAGAATAAATGGATTGTATGTAAATAATGTCTATTCATTGTTTCCCAAAGCTCTTGTGAGGTGTGATAAGTAGGTATTATGTTTATACTTGAAGTCTTATTAGCAACACATTAATGTCCATCTCTAACAGTGCTCTCGGGCAAGGCACACGTGCACTCGGTGTACTGGGCAGTAACAACAGGAACACTGGTTGTACTGGCCGCTGTCGCCGGCCACTGGGGAACACCAGTGGAAGCCTGTGGTTATGCTCCCAGGTGTGTGTGAATTTGACTATAATTGGGTTTTGTTGTGCTTTCAAAAATAAAATAACAGATGAACGTGGAAATAATCTTGTTTTTTCATTCACTAATGCGAGCACCAAATGATGATTTGCATAATAGGTTACACACAGTATCAGAAACAAGATTCACAGTAGACTCAGATCTCGGTGACCTGTGCGTTTGTGTGTGGTGTGTGTGTGTGTGTGTGTGTGTGTGTGTGTGTGTGGTTGCGTGAGACTTCAGTAAATGTCAACACATCTCGGGGATTCTCTCCAGTTGGGTTGTTAAGGCAAAATGTACTTGATAAATACAATTATAAATGATACTAAATAAATGTGTATGTGTGTATACATGTGTATATATTTAAAATTAATAACAGGCTTTGAACATTGTTTCAGAGAGAGGAAGAGGAGGAGGAGTAAGTGGTTATCTCTCCTTATCGCTGCTGTACGACAGAAAACTAAGCTGCCTTTTATATGCTGGAAACTCCAGCCCATATCTGTTTTAATGAGACAGCAGGCCGGTCTGATTGCACCACCACTCCTATCACATGCATGTACTTTGAATTTATATTGAACACACACACACACACAGAGAGAGAGAGAGAGAGAGAGAGAGAGAGCGCGCTCTGACGGCAACCAGAAGCACTCTTCACGCTTTGAGGTGATTAAGTGCCAAACGAGCAGTCATGCATAACCTCGGAAGCCATCGAGGGCCCCTTCTCAGAAGCGGAGATGTTTGTCGACAGATGCGTGTCTCACCACTGACACATACACGCGTGTTGATGAACACGACTTCCCCTCCCCCCCCCTCCTCCTCCTCTCTGTCCATTAGGACAGGGGTTCTCAAACTTTTTGTTTATGCGGACCACTATTTATTATCAAGGATTTTCGCGGACCACCTCATATGCAAACCGTAAAAATACTGCCACTGCTTGTACACGTTTAACAAGCCCACTGTGTTGGCCTAACATGGCTGCTGCCCTGTCTGTGCTAATGCCCACGCATTTTGACCAATCAATCCCATGTTCCGTTATGAAACTGTTCAACATGTCAAAAAGTGCCTCTGCAGTTGTGTGTGTCGGCAAAGTTTTACAAAAGAGGAAGTCCTCCTCTATTTCTCCGTTGTGTTCATACCTTACGTATGTGAGCAGGTTGGCAAGGTTAGCTATGTCAGTTGATTCATCCAGCTGTAGTGCAAAACATCGACTGGCTTTTATCCGCGCTATTAGCTGGTCATTCACGTTGCTGGCCATCTCCTCGATTCTGCGCTGTACGGTGCTGTCTGACTATGGAATCAAGTCCATTTGCTTGCGTGCTTTTTCACCCAGCAGAACACCCACCGCCTCCTTAATTGATGGCAGCACCACCTCCTCACCGAGTGGATGCGCCTTCCCCTTTTTTGCGATGATTCTTGACACTCTGTATGAGACTTCCACTGCTTTAGCATTGTTTGTGCCTGTAGACGTGGATTCCATGATTCTCTTGCTACTGCGAAATTCTTGTTTTTAAAAAACTCGACTGGCTTGGACTTGAACTCTCCATGCTTCGTCTCAAGGTGACGGCGATGATTAGCTGGTTTTAGGCTCTCGTTAGCCAGTGTCTCGTAGCACAGAACGCATACTGGCTCATCTTCAGTGCCTGTGTACGTAAATCCCAGTTCTAAGTAGTTCTCACTGTATTTTCTCTTAATCTTCCTTTTCTTTGTTGTTTTCTGCGGAATCTGGCTTGTAGATGCCTCCAACTCACTCTCATTATCTTAATTAACGGTAATCTCTTTTCTCTTCAGAGAACCTGATGCTAGCCACCGATCCATATTTGTGGTTTCAACATCGACCCACACACTGTGTGTGTGTGTGTGTGTGTGTGTGTGTGTGTGTCCGCTTGCTGAATGCTTAAGATAAGATAAGAGATAAGATAGAACTTTATTAATCCCGAAGGAAATTCTTGTGCCAGGCTGCATAGCAATACATGTAGAATAATAGAGAAATAAACAGTAGAATAATACAAATTAATTAACAGATTTACAAATGTACAGTAGGTCTAAGTCCTAGTTGAAGTATAACTGACGTGTAATAAAACTGTGATAATAATGGTTAGAGGAAGTATTGCACATGATAAAAAGAATATTAAGAATATTGCACATAATGTTAAAAGGTAATGTAGCATGGTAATATTGCAAGGATAATATTGAGAGGAAGTATTGCACATCGAGATGTATCACATATTTAGCCTTGGTGTACGAGGTGTGGCCTGCTCCTTGCCCTTCTACACACACACTCACGCACGCACACACACACACACACACACACAGCCTCTTGTTTATCTCTCCTTTATCTCCTGATGAGACAGAAACACATTTAATCCAAGCCCAGGTGAGCCTGTATGCAAATGCCAGCACCACCTTTGGGTCTTAATTGATGTCTGTTAATTCATTTTAATAGATGAAGCCCCTGTCTGTCTCTCTGTCTGTCTCTCTGTCTGTCTGTCTGTCTGTCTGTCGGTCTGTCTGTCTGTCTGTGGTTGTTTATACCATGTGGACAGCAGACCTGACCGATGTGCTTTCAGTCTTACACCAGCAACATTACAAGTCATTTCATCTCGAGTGAAATAGATATTATAATGAACATGTAGATATTGTACATTGTACACAACATAATTTTATAGAATAATAATCGCCATGATCATTTCTTTCTATCAAATATGTTCTAACATTAGAGACTGTCTTAAATAAAGATCCCACCCAATTGGTGTGCGTATTTGATTGTATAAAGTGGTGTGTTGTGTTGAGGGCTATGTAGAGGTAGCCCCCCCCCCCTGTAGCATGCTGATGTACAAGTGCTCTTCTTCTGTGGTGTGCAGGTGGTGCTGGAGGACTACCTGCAGAAGGTGCGGTGGGCCGACTTTGACGTGTTCCACCCCAGCCTGAGGAACAGGAACCCCTTCCTGGCTGTGCAGCTCTACCTCCGTTCCTGGAAGAAGACCTACTGATGATGTCCAGATCAGCCCACACCTCCCCCACCCCCCCCCCCTGCTCAACCCTCTGCCAGTCTCTCTCTCTCTCTCTCTCGTGCGTGCGTGCGTGCGTGTGTGTGTGGTGTGTGTGTGTGTGTGTGTGTGTGTGTGTGTGTGTGTGCACTACTGTTTAAAGTGGTACCTTATACCAATCCACAGGCTGTGCATATTTTATTTATTACAATTACCCTAATGAGTTGCAATGCCAATCGACAACCTATGAAATACATTGTTTGTTTTAAGAATAAATGGATTGTATGTAAATAATGTCTATTCATTGTTTCCCAAAGCTCTTGTGAGGTGTGATAAGTAGGTATTATGTTTATACTTGAAGTCTTATTAGCAACACATTAATGTCCATCTCTAACAGTGCTCTCGGGCAAGGGTCACGTGCACTCGGTGTACTGGGCAGTAACAACAGGAACACTGTGGTTGTAACTGGCCCGCTGTCGCCGGCCACTGGGGGAACACAGTGGAAGCCTGTGGTTATTGCCTCCCAGGGTGTGTGAATTTGACTATAATTGGGTTTTGTTGTGCTTTCAAAATATCTAATAACAGAATGAACGTGGAAATAATCTTGTTTTTTCATTCACTAATGCGAGCACCAAATGATGGTTTTGCATAATAGGTTACACAGCA
>PIJE02000387.1:0-107301 GCA_002895965.2 Coryphaenoides rupestris | reverse complement strand
GTGGAAGCTGTCTCTGAGTCTGCTCATCACTTGATACTGCGGTATCGCCCGCCTGATGGTAGAAGTGTGTACAGTTCGTGGCTGGGGTGGTTATTGTCTTTAATAATCCTTTTGGCCTTGGCCACGCACCGCCGGTGTATATATCCAGGAGGGAGGAAGCTCACTCCAACGTGTACTGGGCCGTCTGCCACCACCCTCTGTAGTGTTTTACACTCCAGTGCGGTGCAGTTCCCGTACCAGATGGTGATGCATTCTCGATGGTACAGGAGTAGAATGTTCTGAGGATGCGGGGGCACATGTTGAATTTCCTCAGTCGCCTGAGGAAATACAGGCGTTGTTGGGACTTTTTCACCACGTGTGTGGTGTGCGTGGTCCATGTGAGGTCCTCAGAGATGTGCACCGCTGAGGAACTTGAAGCTGCTGACCTCTCTACTGCAGCACCGTTGATGGAGATGGGGCGTGCTCTCCTCTCCGCTTCCTGTAGTCCACGATCAGCTCCTTGGTCTTCTTGACGTTGAGGGCGAGGTTGTTTTCTTGGCACCACTGTGCCAGTGATGTATCAGAAACAAGATTCAAAGTAGACTCAGATCTCGGTGACCTGTGCGTTTGTGTGTGGTGTGTGTGTGTGTGTGTGTTTGTGTGTGTGTGTGTGTGTGTGTGTGTGTGTGTGTGTGTGTGTGTGTGTGTGTGTGTGTGTGTGTGTGGTTGCGTGAGACTTCAGTATATGTCAACACATCTCTGGGATTCTCTCCAATTGGGTTGTTAAGGCAAAATGTACTTGATAAATAAAATTATAAATGATACTAAATAAATGTGTATGTGTGTATACATGTGTATATATGTAAAATTAATAACAGGCCTTGAACATTGTTTCAGAGAGAAGAAGAGGAGGAGGAGTAAGTGGTTTGCTAATGAACGCCCTCGGCTGGTGTGTGTGTGAGTGCAGCGGTGAACTCTGCACTCACACACACACACACACAGCACATGGACTATTAATTAAGTCTGCATCGTCAACAGTGGTCATAATTACCTCGTAGGCCGGGGGAAGCCTGACCCTGTTTATTTACGTAACCTGTGTCCCCCTTGACTGGACTCTAGGAGTGGAGTGAGCTGTCAGACCAGAGAGATTGTCTACCCAGTCTCTCTCTCTCTCTCTCTCTCTCTCTCTCTCTCTCTCTCTCTCTCTCTCTCTCTGTGAAATAATAAGTGAAGTGAAGCACAGAGGCATGTAATTACCTCCTGTGAGTTGGCTGGATGACTCCTATGCTATAAGTCTATGTGTGTGTGTGTGTGTGTGTGTGTGTGTGTATGTGTATTCAAACACATGTTCAAATCTTTAACTCTTATAGGCTGCCTGTAGCAACAAGTATTGAGTGATGAATGAAAGAAGCATAAGTAATGGTGCTGATCGTTGAACCATCATCATTATCATCTCTTGTTTCACACAGCTGGTTGACCTCTGTCTGTCTGTCTGTCTGTCTGTCTGTCTGTCTGTCTGTCTGTCTGTCTGTCTGTCTGTCTGTCTGTCTGTCTGTCTGTCTGTCTGTCTGTCAGGGAGGGATGGGGGGGGGTGGCGTAGCTCTGGGGATCTGATTAGAAGGCAGGTGAGTAAAGTCATGGATGTACCAATCCCCTGTCGCCTCTTACATAACTCGCACAACAGTACCCTAGTAGGTTCCCGCAGACGAGAGAGAGAGAGAGAGAGAGAGAGAGAGAGAGAGAGAGAGAGAGAGAGAGAGAGAGAGAGTTGACAGTTTTTATCATTCACTTTCCAAGGTTGTCTGGGCTGTTGAATGAATTGTTGTGAATTTACACAAGATGACTCACCTGACTTGAGAAATCACAAAGAATGTTTTGAAGCACAACACAAAATGTGTTGTTGCCAAGTATTTTTCTCTCTCTCTCTCTCTCTCTCTCTCTCTCTCTCTCTCTCTCTCTCTCTTTCTCTCTCTCTTGCTCACTCCCTTTCTCTCGCTCTCTGTCATATGCGGTGTAAGTTCTTCTTCATTTGGAGCGATGCTGGATTGTATTGTGTTTTATCCCTCTATTTTGACGACCGCATCAATAGACTCCTATGTTGTATAGAGGATGTTTCCCGGAACTCCTTTGAGTACTTTGATGAGACAATGTGGACCCATCCCCCCCCCCCACCCCTGTGCTCAGCAACAGACAGCAGACCCTCACACACAAGAGATATTGGTGTGTCTTTTAACCTGCCATCAAATTGGTGTCAAGCTATTGGTTCTGGGGTCCGGGCAGTTGGGGGGGCCATAAGTGGACCTAGAAAGCAGTCTTGTCGATTCACCAGTAATTGCATGTCTCTCACCCTGGTGAGGGCTTTAGGGACACACCTTAATACGATGAGGACCAGAGAGAGGACAGTGTAATTCAAGTTCATGATGAGAAAACATTTAACCATACATACATTTCAGTTGAAGATGTGAAGAAATGTGGTAGGAGAACCGAATTAAAATCGCTGACACAAATGGAGGCTGTAGTGAAAAAACGTATTTATACGCAGTCCATTTTGAAAGGAAATCATCCATTGTCTATTATGATATAGCACCATACGGGTCATTTTCTAATTTGATATTTACATTTAATACAGTCACATACAGGTCGTATTAACTAGTGCAAATATGAAAGAGATGGGCAGGGGGTTGAATGTCTGTTTGTGTCATCTTGCCCCCGGAAGCGTACGCCAACGACCCGTCAGATGAAAGCTCAGACAATCAGATAAGGGTATCTTGGGGAACTTTCAAGCTATGATTTAGCTTATGAGCTTCTTCTTCTTCTTCTTATTATTATTATTATTTTGGCTGAGCTAATACTCTTGCTCATTAGGGTACAGCTACAAAATCAGTTTTGGTCCGACTCTTGGAAGGAGTTGTGTTGTAGCTCGATTTTCTACTTCTTTGCACTATTGATTTGAGACATTGTTGCAGGTTGGGCATCTTGCGGATATTGGGAATCAATCCCAGAAGCTTTTGTGTAGAACCTTCCAGGATCCTACGTTGTTTCTAATTGGTCGTACATGCCTTTGTACATGTCATTCATATTGTCTCAGTACCATAGAGAATATGAGTCTGTTGATATGTAAATGCACAGACACCGCTGCAACATCACGCAGTCAAAATAAAGTAGTTTGGCAAACGTCAGGGTGTGATAATTGAAGGGAGGTATCTTTCAACCTGATCCTTATAAGGACTTCCTGTCAATAAACGAGGAAAAGCTGTGGCTAGTTAAGCCACCAGGGCTTTTCCTAAAAAGGGGAGAGCAAGCTGTCAGACGGGGAGAGGAGGAGGAGAAGGAGCTGTGTGCTCCACGAGGAGACCTGGACAGTCGGACGGCACGGCGTGGGCTGAGGACTCACTAGTGGAACCCCTGGAAACCCAGAAGAAGGACTTCAATGGTGAATATGTGTGGCGACTTTCAAATGAACGATAGACTTCTCTTCCTTCCCTCTCCTTGTTGTAAATAACCTCAATAAATTACCCAATTATCTTCAATTTGTGTTTTGAGTGTGTTTTGATGTTAAATTTGGTGGCATGGAAGCTCCACACCCTTGAGCCTGCTAAAGTATATCAAGTAATACTTCCATGTCGCATCTATTTATGGACACACACACACACACACGCACACGTACACACGAGAGTGTATTGTGCATCTGTCATATATGTATTGCTGCACCTGATTTTGAAATGTTGGCAATACAAGATAAAAACTGAATCAAGAGTTGTTTAATCGATCAGTTGCCATGGAGACGCACCCACATCCTTCCCTTCCACAAGCAGTCCCCGGCGGCTTGGCAGGGGTGCCGCCGCGAGGTAAAGCGTCGATGTACTCTCTGCACCATCTGGACTGGAGCGTGGGTGTCAGCGCTTGTCCAAATAGACCAATATCATGTAGTGTGTGTGTTTACGTGGGCCATTAGAGAGAATGCCCAACCAACAGCCAACGAGAGATGACAACCGTCGAGGTTGTGTAATGTTGTTTTGGTCATCGTTTCGAAAGCCTCCATTTTTTTTTTTTGGGCCGTTTCAGCAGTTCAGCAGCGTTTCAGCAATGTTATGCGGGGGGGTGTAAAAATGCTGAAAAGTGTGTATATCTCGTGGCTTAGGCTTATGCACTATTGTTTTTATTCTTATGTTGTGATTTTTGAGCAACCTCTGGCACAAGAATTTCCTTCGGGATGAATAAAGTTATATCTTATCTTATCTTGGTTAGCAGCCATCCTTAATGACGCATCTCTCTACCCGTCTAAAAATTCAATGTCAGTTGCTTTGGATGAAAATGTCGGCTAAAGGACGGTAATAGCATATAGTCACTCTAACTGTCTCTCCTTGGAGAGAGAGTTGGCAAAAATACAACACAATACAACAAATCCAACCTCAGCTGTGTGACCTATTAATGTCAGCTAACTATCCCAAGTGCCACAAGGTTTATAGATGCACTTGATTTGACTTGAAAGTTAAGAACAGGGACAGGGTGATCTACTCCCAGCCGAAAGGTACTGGTTTCCATCCCCCGGCATCCAAAACCTCCCTGTTCCTTCAGCCCCCCCTGCCTGCCTCTTAATGACCTGTATCGGAATTCACAGAAAGTTACTTTGGATCGATGCAAACTGCGGGTGAAATAGTGTGAATTAGTACACTTACACTCCCAGAACAGAAGCTATTTGGTGCCTCTGACATTTTCTGAGTCTTCTGGTTCCTCATTCATTTGCCTTGCTTGGTTCCGCTAATGAGGAGCACTGTCTTTAACCTTTCAAGCGCTACTCAGCATAAATCCTGACAGCGTCTACGGCGAAAACACAGCAAGCGTGTTTGTCATAACATTGACTCAAAGACGAGAACAGAGTCATTTGAACAAGTGAACACGAGAGCGAGCCCAGGTTTGAACACATCGACACCTTTGCAGTACGCAGTTCAAAACCCAACATGTGATTACACGTTCTATTAACGTTTAACCAGTTTAACCCCACTGACTCCCTCCGCCCATGGACACTATTGCGTTACATTAATACACATATTTTTCTTTAAATTGCAACTTTGTATTGCTTATTTTTTATATACTGTATATTTTTCATTTTTAGAATTTTTTACTTCATTACACTCTGTTTAATGTTCAATGTTAGAGCCCTGACTCTTTCAGCTTTTGTAAATTGATGTTATATGTTATATTTGAAGAGAGAGAGAGAGAGAGAGAGAGCGAGAGCGAGAGAGAGAGAGAGAGAGAGGGAAAATAATGTGTTTGTGTGTGTGTGTGTCTCCATCTCTGTCTCACAGATCACACACACACACACACACACACACACACACACACACACACACACACACACACACACACACACACACACACACACACACACACACACACTCTCACCTTCTTCCTCTCCGTTCACATCAGTTCACATCACACACACACTCCCACTCTCAGACAGCTCCCTGTCACATGACAACACACGGGGGCCTGGCGGGACAAATGGCCTGCCTGCATCCACCCCTCCTCTCCCTCTTCCCGCCCTCCTCCTCCTCCTCTCCCCCCTCCTCTTCTTCTTTCTCCTCCTCCCCCAACCTCCTCCTCCTCCTCCTCTTCTTCCTACTCCCCTTACTCCTCCTTCCTCCACCCCACCTCCTCCTCCTCTTCCTCTCCATCCCCTCCCACCTCCTCCTCGTCCTCCCCCCCCCCCACCTCCTTATCCTCCTCTCCCACCTCCTATACCGATTGAAACTGTTATTTATATAACATAGTTTCCCTCTTCTTACTCTGTGGCATCTCTCTCCTTCCTTCTCTCCTCTCTGGCTGCCCACAAGTTCACGGGCTTCGCTTCATCATCATCATCATCATTATTATTATCGTCATCCTCATCGTCATCACCGCCTCCCGCCCCCACCCATCCCCTCACTCCAGCAGCAGTATTGCTCAAGGCCCCCATGCACTGTCTGCATTGCTATCCATCTCCGCGTTGTTTTGCGCTCAGGCTGAAAAACAGTGGTTCATGTGATTCACCACCCCACCCGTGTGTGTGTGTGTGTGTGTGTGTGTGTGTGTGGAGGGGTGGGGGGGGGGGGGTGGTGGTGGGGTCTGATCTGATCTGACTCTATTGGAAGAGATTTGCCGTTTACTACTTCAGATATTCAGAATTGGACGGCTCTTAATCAATAATGGCTGCATTATCTATACTATCCGGTTGTAAGATGTGAACACACACAAATCATGCACACCTTCTTTCTTTGCTGTCTTCTTTTTGCGCAGACACAAAATAATGCAGAGTATATAGAAAGAAATATATAGGCATTTATAAAAAATATATTTTTATTTTTGAACCCACAAGGTTTAGCGGGCCCACATCAAATCACACAGACCTGAGGGCAATGGCAACATTTCATGGAGATATTTAACACCATGGAGAGATTTCATTAAATTCCTTTTAAATAACACACAAAACAACCTTCCATGCTTATAATTGATGTCATACAAAAAAACAATCCATAGGACATGCAGCCAAGTAAGTCTCATCAAGACAACATCAATACTGACAGAGCCACGAACAAGGTATCCATGCGTCAAACCATCCATCCATGAAATAGCGACCCTTAACCCTAGGATTCTGTCCATCCTGTGCGTGTGTGTGCGTGTGTGTGTGTGTGTGTGTGTGTGTGTGTGTGCGTGTGTGTGTGTGTGTGTGTGTGTGTGTGTGTGTGTGTGTGTGTGTGCGTGCGTGTGTGTGTGTGTGTGTGCGTGGTTCAAAGTTTTAGGTTTGAGGCGCTTTCTTCCTGAAGCAACAGCAAGGCAGTAGCAGTTTTTGCGCGCACGTCCTGAATCTCTGGTCGCGCACACTATAGATGATGACATTCCAGCCGCTGTTGGTCGCCAGTATCCAGAAGGAGAAGAAGGAGAAGTTGCACCACTCGTTGCCCACCACGTTCCCCACCACAAACACGGCGATCGGCGTGAACGAGGCGGTGAACACGAGCGTCAACGTCCCGATAATGTTGGCCGCCTTGATGTCCGAGAAGGTGGGGTTGGACTTGGAGGACGCGCTGCTTTGGCACTCGCTCTCGGCCAGATGTTTCCTGCGCTTGGAGTACTGTCTGATGGTGGACAGGGACACGATGTTGATGACCACCGTGGCGCTGAGGAGCGTGAAATCAAAAGTTGGAAAGAGGAGCAGTATCTTCCAGGCGCGGCTGGGAAACTCGCCGATGGTTCCCAGCGCGTAATTGCACATGCGACTGCAAGAGTTGTACTCCAGCGCGATCTCGTCGCTGAAGACGATGGGCGACACGGCGAGGAAGAAGCTCCCCACCCACGAGAAGAGGATGAGCAGGGTGGTCCGCTTGCGCGTGATCACCGACTCCTTGTGCAGGGGTCTCAGCACTGCGATGCTCCGCTCCAGGGTCAGCAGGAAGATGGTGGAGATGGACACCAGGGTGCAGCCCGCGAACACGGGGCCGATGACGTTGCACGGGTGGAAACCCGTCGCCGCCGCCTGGGAGTTGGACCAGATCCAGTCCGGCGCGGAGGAGTTCCGCAGCAGGAGGGACACCTCCGCGTAAACGGTGAGCGGAACCACGAGCGCGCCCACGGCCAGGTCCGCCACGGCCAGTGACGCCTTCAGGTAGCCCTGCGGCGTGTGGAAGTGCTTGGTCCCCAGCACCACGGCCAGCGTGATCAGGTTGCCCAGCAGGATGGCGACGATCAGCAGCACCAGGAACACCACCATGAGGATCTTTCTGACGGGCGCGCAGCAGCACACGGTGCCGGGCGCCGCCGCGTCCGTGGCCTCCGACATGGTGCTCAGAGGATGGTATGGCATCCGTGGTGTACTGCGTCGGGCATCACGCTTTACGGTCTATGGCACGAGTCGTAGCAGCAGCAGCAGCAGCTGGAGTATGGACACATCTGGCTCCGGGACATGGCGCACATGGACTCACCACGCACCGACGGTGACGCTGGCACGCGTCCGGCAGCCGCTATATAAGTGATGGGAACAGATCATGGTTAGACTGGACAGCAGCTGTACTCGTAGTAGTAGTAAATACAAATACACATGCAGCTGGATTTCACAAGCCCTTAATCCACTTTAATCCCCCCAGAACAAACTCAACAAACATATTCCTTCCAAGACGCGCTTTTAAACTCACAAAAATATGAAATGGCAAAACTGTTGATTATTATTGTAATAATGTATTTGTTCTATCTCTATTGATATATTTATATATTTTTTACCTTTAATAGTATTGTTATCCAGTGGTAAATGTCCTCACACCCGTCCAGCCTGTCCAAATAGCGCTCTCAAAAGACAAAGATGCCACATTTGACATGAAAAATCAGCATATACAGGCAGTCCTCGCCACACTGATGGTACATAGGTTACTGTGTATACTATAACAGATAACAGAGGGGACAGCCCTTTGCCGGGGCCGACCTCATTGGTCCGCAACTTACGTATGGCCACGCCCACAGAAACAAAACCAGGCCCCAGTCGCCCCGCCCCTTCTTCACAAGTCTTCCCCCTAGACTCATTGAGTACGGTAATTCTATTTCCCCATATTAGTCTATCGTTTTACCACACACACACACACACACACACACACACACACACACACACACACACACACACACACACACACACATAGAGAAAACAATCAATGTGTATATTCTATACTTCTGTATATAGAATGTCTAAGATTGCATCAAACCCTTACAGTGGACAGTGCACAACAAAAGCCTAATCCCATGGCATTGTGTGTTGTGGTGGCTAATCCCTAATCCAGGGGTCAGTGTTCGGCTGGGGTCTTTCAAGGCATGGCTTAAACTCTGACAGAAGCCACGTCAGTCGCATACATGCAGTCCCAAGCACGTGTCTTCTGTGAGACGAGCATCTGACGTGTCTACAGATGGACACACTGCTTGATACTGTGATGAAGTTAAAGGATAACTTTGGGTTTTTACTATTTTTCCACTGTTTTGGGTCTAAGTGTCGAATGCGGACAACTATTTTTGAAATTGGTCCAGTATTGAGTGATAACAGTTCAGCCACCAGCTATGAAACAGGCTGCATTGTAACCTTTTGGGGGCAATAGCGCTCTGTCAATGTATGTCCTCTAAATACATGGTTTTTTTTGCCACTGACAGGCTCAGATTGTTATTACAAGTGTCTGACAGCATTATGGACGCTTTTGTCTGTACCTTGCTGACGCCGCCCACTCCACACAACAGCATCAGAGTCTAGTTTGATGTAGAACATACGCATCATGTTATACATCACACTAGACGCTGATGCTGTTGTGTTACTCCCCACACCTCTGATTCCGGTATTATGCCGGCTTTTTTGGTTCAGTGTAAAAAGGCAAAGCTAGCACAATGACAGATCTTCTCAATGGCAATATTCACGGATCTGTGTATAAAAGGGGCTCTCACTCAAGGAGACATCTCGCTCTGAAACGTTGCATAATCTCACATTGTCAAAATAATGAATGTAATATCAGCCATGGTATTGAAAATCTTTTAGATGACACTACAATTTCTGCAGTCCAACACAACAAATTGCTGCCTTTACATTTACCGATTTGCGGCTGCCCCAAACAATGGCACATTTTTTGGGGCTCCTCCAAGGACACAGGCAGTAGTGGTGATGAAAAGTCAGCTTTATTGCAAAAGTTTGATCAAATGAGCAGATGGTACAAGCCAGCATGCCAGTGCTCTCCCGAGTGTGTGTGCTGGTGGCTGACTTAACCTGTGGTGCACTGATTAGCCAATCAGTGCACCACAGGCGTGCAGCCCCACCCCCCCAGACTCTAAATGGGCCGGGTGAGGCTGCAGACAACCCACCCCAGACTCTAACTGGGTGAGGGTGGGTGACTGCCAGGTGAGGCCAATTAAGCCAGCCAAATACACACACTCTCACATGGACCAATTAAAAAACAAATGCATTCATCATAAATAATAGAAAAATTGGGTCCAGGTTGAAAAATCCTTTACATTCGTTTACCCTTTAAATACACGTTCTGAACCATTGTGTTAAAGTATTGTGGAGGCGTGTGTGTGTGTGTGTGTGTGAGAGAGAGAGAGAGTGAGGAGCTCGGAAGAGTGCAGCAACAAGGCTCTTTGGAAGAAGGTAGATGTTTGCCTGTGTAAACTGGGTCCACGCCAGACCACCTAACTAATGAGGTCTAAAATCTCTAAAGTGGCTGTTCAGGAAAGCTTTGTCCTTCGGTTACCTATGTGGTCAGTTTTGCTAACAAGCTGGACCATTTGGAGTAGAGAGAGTAGAGAGAAAGCAGAGACAAAGTAACTCTTGTAACCGTAGATGTTTTTAGAGACAACCTATTGAGAAGAAACGACATCTCTTGTTGTTAAGAGACCAGTGTTGCTGCGGTGTCTTGAGTGGAACGCCAGGGTCTTTTGGACAGCCTAGAGAGGACAACCTACATTTACATTTACATTTACATTTAGGGCATTTGGCAGACACTTTTATCCAAAGCGACTTGCAATAAGTACATTTGTCAAAAGAGAGACAGCAATATATCGCTGGTAGTATACAAAGATTAGAATAGAACAGGTTTCAAGCATTCATAATTGCTAGGTCGACAGCAAGATAGCTAGGACATGTAGGAGTAAAGTCCATACAGACAAATCCTACTTGTCTGTATGTCTGAAGACAAAACACATATTTTTGGGGAGAGGACGTGGTTCTCAGTTATACAGGTAGTGCTGTGCCCAATGTGAACCGTCTACCATGGGTCACCATGGGATGTGACTGCTAAATAGCTAAATAGTTGGCAAGGCATGGAAGATTTCTAAAGGCACTAACTATTTTATTAAAAAGGCAGACAGGTGCCCACAATGACCATAATTCAGTTTGTTTTATACAGAATAAAAGTATACTCATACTTTTGGGTGCTAGGAGCTGTAAAACTATGCGAGTGCCATAAGTTAAGTAAGGATATAATTCTGAGTTGTATCTCTGATTTACAGCCACCTTGTCCTTAATGACTCCTGTGTGTCTTTTGCATGTATTGGCCCTGAACGATTGCTAACCTTGAAGGAAAAAAAACTCCTTCAATAAAATGAATTGTTTTGTGCTTTGTGGTCGATCTCTGAAGGCAAAGTAGGCCTATGTGTTTGCAAAAAAATAACAGCAACATAAAGCTGGAATTCAAAATAAGACGTGAAATGTAACAATGAACTGAAGGAATGTACCCTGTGTGTGTTGTGTGTGTGTCCAAGCCCAAGTGGAATAAAACACTGACAACACAAATAAAAAAAACCTTGTGTACTTGGCAGAAGTTACACAACTTGTCAGATAATTGTGCATGGGAAATAACAAGGCAGAGATATAGAGCAACAACACTAGTGTATGGGAACACAGGGTATAGGTGATGAAGGTATATGGGCAGAGAGAGAGAGAGAGAGAGAGAGAGAGAGACTGGAGTAATTACTGGGGAGGATGACACAGCATCAACCAGGCTGGAAGCGGCCATTCTCATGGCTGACTTCCCCGCTGTTAACAGACGTGGTGCTGAGTCGGCTGGGCACACAGTCTCCCCCGGGACCGACATGGGTTCGCTGTGATCGTGATGACCATGGGGAGAGACAAGCAGACCTGGAGCTCAAGCCCTGCCGCCTACCGAGCCACTGACCCACATTGTGCCCGGTCCCTGCGGTAACCCCGGCCCCTAATGTACCACGGTCCCTAACATATTACACCACCCCCGACCCCTAATGTACCACGGTCGCTAACATATTACACCCCCCCGACCCTAAGTACCACGTCCTACACCATCGCCCAGACATTCTACCCCACGGCAACCCCGACCCTACAATGTACCACGGTCCCACATATTACCAGAGAGAGGCCCCCCCCCGACCCCTAATGTACCACAGTCCTAACTATTACACGACCCCAACCCTAATTCCACGGTCCCTAACATTTACACAACCCCCGACCCAATGTACCACGTCCCTAACATACTTACACCACCCCGACCCCTAATGTACCCACCTTTGGGGGGGGGGTTCCCCCCCCCCCCCTAAACCAACATAATTTACGAAACCACCCCCCGACCCCTAATGTACCACGGTCCCTAACATATTACACCCACCCCGACCCCTAATGTACCACGGTCCCTAACATATTACACCACCCCCGACCCCTAATGTACCACAGTCCCTAACATATTACACCACCCCCGACCCCTAATGTACCACGGTCCCTAACATATTACACCACCCCCGACCCCTAATGTACCACGGTCCCTAACATATTACACCAGTCCTTTACGTTATGGCTGAGCAATTCATCACGATATTAACGGAACCACAATATGGCACAAAGTGCAATGTCCAAATCTGGGCAGCTGCCATTTTTGGATTCATAACACCATTATACAGAAAGTAGTGTAGTGCTGTAGGATGCAAAAATGATAATCACAATTGATATGTTCAAATCACAATATGGTTTTTTCACCATGGCATTCAGCCCTATTTTACATACCCCTCAATCTCAACATTACCTCCGATTCTGAACACTCACAAGCACACATAAAGTCACTCTCCTGGAGGCCCAAAGCTACCATATTTCATGTAAAACAGACAGCGGTCTACAACTGCAGTCATGGTTGTTTAGCACAGAGGCTTACAGTACACTGCCGCCGTTAGTCACAGAGCAAAGCGCGGCGCCACTCTGAATCACCGTTGGAGAGTGTGGTGATGATGTCGTCTTTGTTTGACTGACATGTGGGTGCGATGTGTCACGTGTGTCATAGTGGTGTAGGAGGAGAGGCATGAATGAAAGCGACAAACAGGAGATGAGACCTTTTATGGGTCATTAGACGTAGGATACTCCATCGTCCATGTCCGTGTCAGGTCAAACGAGGGGAACTTTGAAGGACTTGGTGGAATGCTATTCTTATTATCAGTGTAAATGATCCATGGCTTCCGCAATGCTTCCACCGATGCCAAGGAAACAGAGATTTTGGATAAACCAGTTTATTGCAGAGATTGTAGTTGCTTGAAGACAGAGCAGATGGTACCTGCTAGCATGCGTGCTGATTACTGGTTGAACATGTGGACACCAATCCTGTTTTAATGTGTGTTTTCAATATGTGTGAATCTGTACATTCGTACCTAATGTAAAATATTAGATAGAAGCATGTTAGACATGGTAAATATATTATGCATATGAGACTCATCGGGGGGGTCAATGGGTCGGGCCAGTGGTTGTATCAGGGTGACCATGGCCCTCCCCTTGGGGGCGCCACTGCCTGTATGTGCATGCATTTGTGTGTGTGAGTGAGTGAGTGAGTGTGTGTGTGTGTGTGTGTGTGTGTGTCTGTCTGTGTGTGTGCGTGTGTCGTGTGTGTGTGCGTGTGTGTGTGTGTGTGTGTGTGTGTGTGTGTGTGTGTGTGTGTGTGTGTGTGTGTGTGTGTGTGTGTGTGTGTGTGTGTGTGTGTGTGTGTGTGGTGCGTGTGTGTGTGTGTGTGTGTGTGTGTGTGTATGTGTGTGTGTGTGTGTGTCTGTATCCAGTGTAAGCTAATGGTACTGTGAGCATCACATCTCAGAGGCTGACGTGTGCAGAGCCTTCAAGCGGGTGGACATCCGGAAGGCGGCGGGCCCAGACCACATCCCGGGGCGCGTCCTCAGAGCATGCGCAGACCAGTTGGCAGGAGTCTTCGCAGACATCTTCAACCTGTCCCTGTCCCAGGCTGTTGTTCCCGAGGTCTTCAAGATGTCCATCATCGTGCCTGTCCCTAAACACCCCAAGGTAACCTGCCCGAATGACTGGAGACCTGTAGCCCTCACCTCGATTGCCAGTAAATGCTTCGAGAGGCTGGTCAAGGACTTCATTTGTTCCATGTTGCCTGCCACGCTGGACCCATGGCAATTTGCTTACCGTCAAAACAGATCCACCGACGACGCCATTGCCATGGCACTTCACACCGCCCTCTCTCACCTGGAGGGGAAGAACTGTTGTGTGAGAATGCTGTTTGTGGACTTCAACTCAGCGTTCAACACGATAGTTCCTGCCAAGCTCGACACCAAGCTCAGGAGTCTAGGCCTGCACCCGACCATGTGCAGCTGGATACTGGACTTCCTGTCGGGCCGCCGCCAGGTGGTGAGGATGGGCAGCACCACCTCAGAGCCGCTGACCCTCAACACTGGAGCCCCTCAGGGATGCGTGTTGAGCCCTCTCCTCTACTCCCTGTACACCCACGACTGCATGGCTATGCACAGCTCCAACTGTGTCACGTGTGTCATAGTGGTGTAGGAGGAGAGGCATGAATGAAAGCGACAAACAGGAGATGAGACCTTTTATGGGTCATTAGACGTAGGATACTCCATCGTCCATGTCCGTGTCAGGTCAAACGAGGGGAACTTTGAAGGACTTGGTGGAATGCTATTCTTATTATCAGTGTAAATGATCCATGGCTTCCGCAATGCTTCCACCGATGCCAAGGAAACAGAGATTTGGGAATAAACCAGTTTATTGCAGAGATTGTAGTTGCTTGAAGACAGAGCAGATGGTACCTGCTAGCATGCGTGCTGATTACTGGATTGAACATGTGGACACCAATCCTGTTTTAATGTGTGTTTTCAATATGTGTGAATCTGTACATTCGTACCTAATGTAAAATATTAGATAGAAGCATGTTAGACATGGTAAATATATTATGCACATGAGACTCATCGGGGGGGTCAATGGGTCGGGCCAGTGGTTGTATCAGGGTGACCATGGCCCTCCCCTTGGGGGCGCCACTGCCTGTATGTGCATGCATTTGTGTGTGTGAGTGATGAGTGATGAGTGTGTGTGTGTGTGTGTGTGTGTCTGTCTGTGTGTGTGCGTGTGTCTGTGTGTGTGTGCGTGTGTGTGTGTGTGTGTGTGTGTGTGTGTGTGTTGTGTGTGTGTGTGTGTGTGTGTGTGTGCATGTGTGTGTGCTGGTGTGCGTGTGTGTGTGCTTGCGTGCGCCTGTGTGTGTGCCTGTGTGTGTGTGTGTGTGTGTATGTGTGTGTGTTTGTTTGGCGAATGGTCAATATCGATTTCTTATGGAGCAGCAGATTCATACACAGAGATGTAATTAAGTATTTGTTCTTGTCAGTTCGATATTCGTAGGTTATCAAAGGAAATCCCTGAGACGTGAGTTTAAAGGAGGATTTTCAACTGGCTTTGTATAATTTTGTTGTGGGCAGTCTGAGCAATGTTTACTTTTCCTCCATCTCGCCTGCTCCCAGACCTCCCTGCTACTTCTGTCCACCTCGGCAACAACTGCAGTCGTTTACACGATAACCCTTATAGAGATAAGGTTGAAAATGTGTTATATAGGATTCACAACACGCACCATTTGTGTGTATGTGTTTTTACATAATGTGTGACTATTGTATGCGTGTGTGTCGGTGCCTGTGTGTCTGTGTACGTATGTGTTATCATTGTAATATGTGTGGTTGTGTGTGTGTATGTTTGCATAATCTGTGTGTGTCTGTTTTGTATGCAATCTGTGTGTGTGTGCCTATGTGTTATCGTTGTAATATATGTGCGGTGTGTGTGTGTGTCTGTATGTTCTTGCAGTTGAAAGGATTGTCCCCCCACGCCCTCTCCCCCTGAGAGCTCTCTTGCTCTCTCTCCTCTGATCCCGGGTCTTTGATGACCAGACTGTCACACATGACTGAGAAGCCATTCCCTCAGCTGAGTATCCTTCACGGGCAGGAGAGGAGAGGGGGGTGCATTCACTCCATCAACGGAACATGCAAACCCGTAATAGGAAATGCAAAGGACAAAGCTCCGTCACACAGAACCAGGAGAACAAGCACATATGACCCATGTGTGTGCGCAGCATGCGTTCGTGTGTGTGTGTCATTACAGTGAGCTGATGCAAGGCTGGCTGCTTATTCTGTCCTGTAGGTTTTCCACTCGGAAATGTCAAAACATACCATGAGAAACACTGCATGGTAGAATGTTACCGTGGCAGTTAATCCTTCCACACACCACCGATGTAGATTTAGGGCTCAGACGACGACCGGGACACAGGTTCTTTTATTTATTTATTTTTAATCGGTTTATTGAAGAGTTGGAGTAGTTTATGAAAGTCAGAGCAGCTGGTAAATGGGTGACAAGTCAGCAGCACTCTCTTGAGTGTGTGTGGTGATGGCTGGTTTTATTGTGTGCCTTGATTGGCCAATGCACCACAGGTGTGCAGCCCCACCCAACCCCAGAGTCTAATCAGCCAGACTCAGGCAAGGTGAGGCTGGTTAAACACACGCCACAGTTACAGTGCACTACAGTCAAGAGTTCTTAGTAGAACAAGGTACACTTAGGATCTTAATGTTCGAGGGGATCACCAAGGAGAGCTTAAGTAGCTGCTGGGGCTTGATGAGATGCACCACACCTGGTGCCCCCCCCCCCCGCAGGGCGTGTCTCGCTCGCTCGGACGTCTCCGGAATGTTCGGGCTGGGATCCCGAACCGCTGGTGATGACGACACACAACAAACAAACACAGGCCGTAGTGGTGTAAAGTCTGGTTTATTGGAAAGTTGCAGGTTTTTTATTTGTGTTATAGGGAAGTACATCATGTGTTAGATGAGTTAACTAACTCTTAACAAAGGCACCGGTTTACAGCTGGCCACCCAATCAGGACACACACAGTGTGGCCCACCAAGTGGCTGCTGGAACTGTGGAACTGTGGACTGATGTTTCCATGATGATCAAGGCATTCTCAGAATGACAATGGAACCAGGGTATCAAAGAAGGATTGCCTTTTTATAGATAGCAGCATAATATTAATGAGTCTGTTTTATTAGTGCAGAATACATGCAGAGGTTGTGATTATTCTCGTGGATTTTTAGCACGTGTTAAGCTTATTATAAGACGCTTTGGATAAAAGCGTTTGCCAAATACCATAAATGTAAATGTAAATATATTATTGTATGAATCGAGAGGTCAATGAAATGCTTATTAATAATCACCATTGGGAATGATGAGGTTGTTGTTGTGTAACACAAACTCACTTGTCTCATCAAATCACCACTTAAATAGGAACGCTCTATACACTGTGTTCCTACCTATGATTGCTGAAAGGATGGAGAAGATGTAAGGAGCACATTTCATTTTCTGCCATTTTATTTCTCCTCTAATTGTACAGCTTGACTGTTATGGCTAAATACTGTACTTAATTAATAACAAAGCACAAGAGCCTTTAAGAGAGAGATGGGGGGCGAGGGAATGGATCATTTTTAAATACAGGCGCACAAACAATCGCTTTGAGTCTTTACATTTTTACATTTAAATTTAGGGCAGACGCTTTTATCCAAAGCGACTTACAAGGAGTACATTTGTTGAAAGAGACCACAATATATCACTGTGGTACATAAAGATAATAATTGCAAGGCTAATGGAACGTGTTTCATAATTGCTAGGTTGCCTGCATACTAGCTGGGATAAGAGCAGAAGTGCCATTCTGAGTGCATTACCAACATCTAAGAACATACAATATGCTAAACAATGCTAAGCACTATTAATAATGCCAAGACGTACAAACACGCAAGTTAGTGCTTGGGTTAGGAGAGGGAAGGCAGGAGGGTTCTGTAGAGTCCAGGTGAAGAGTTGTACTATGTGTGTGTGTGCATTTATCCGTGTGTGTGTGTGTGTGTGTGTGAATGTGTGTGTGTGTGTGTGTGTGTGTGTGTGTGTGCGTGTCTGTGTGTGTGTGTGTGTGCGCGTGTGTGTGTGTGTCTGTGTGTGTGCCACAGTGTCTCTCTGCCGGGCCTCAAGTACGCACACGCCCTGCATGCCTGTGTACACGCATGGCTCAGGCTGCTGGGCACGAGCCATCGACACAAGACGCACATGCACACATCATGCACACTCACGCACACTCACTCACACACACGCACACACACACACACAGGTGCACTCACAGGCACGCACACACACTCACAGGCACGCACACACACACAGGTGCACTCACAGGCACGCACACACACTCACACACACGCACGCACACACACACAGGTGCACTCACAGGCACGCACACTCACTCACACACACGCACGCACACACACACAGGTGCACTCACAGGCACGCACACACACTCACAGGCACGCACACACATGCACACTCTAACACACACAGATGCGCACACATACAGAGATACTGTACATATGCATGCACACACGTGCCACTGTGCACTCACTCACATACACACACACAAACATAAACACGCACACACACACGCATGCACACAAATGCCAACTCACACACACGCACATACACACAAATGTACACACACACACACAAACTAACTGTACACTTCCTGCAGCTGTGGGATAGACAGGTGCATGCACATGCACACTCGTGCACTCACACACATACACACACACAGACACACACACACACACACACACATTAACACAAACGTCTAACATAAGCCCTATGGCCGACGGAATAAGTATTTATACTTTGAGGGTCAAATAGGGTTTCTACATACGCTGGCCCAGATACGTTGTATCCCCTCAGAGTTATTTATTACAACTTGCTATCCGCAAAAAACATGTTTGCTTTTCAAGGCTGCATCTCATTCTTCAGCTCACTGCGGCTTGGAGACTTGCCGTGCGGAAGTGACCCAGTTTGGGTGAGTCTCTCCTGGTCAGGTGGGCCAAGCAAAACCATAGAGCAGCTTGAGGAGCCTGTTCAATACCTCATTCTGTGTAACCCTCTCTCTGTGTATGTGGTGTGTGTGTGTCTGTGTGTGTGTGTGTGTGTGTGTGTGTGTGTGCGTGTGCGTGTGTGTGTGTGTGAGAGTGTGCGTGCGTGTTTGTGTGTGCGTGTTCTAGACATAGTTGCCACACCGAAGGATAATTTTCTTCTTGACTGATCAGGCTGATCATGTTGTTGTTGTTGTTGTTGTTGTTGGAACCAGCCCTGTTAAGTGACTGTCCTTGGTAATGTGTAGTGGTACGATGTGTAATGGTGTGTCCAATGGAGCATCTAAGTGATACTGCGGGATTCATTTGCCATTCATTTGTAATCATATTGTGTGCGTATGCAGCCAAGTATGCTATATACAAAGAGAAGGGACGTTAGGACAGGTGTGAGTGCGTCACACAGACACACAGCTATATTGATGGACAGTCACGTGCTGTCCACAATGACTAACCTTGTGTCCTTTGTCCATGGTACACAACAGCTCTGACGCTAGCCATCTGACGGAGCCGGGGGGGCAGAGTTGACTCCTATGGAATATTCCTATTTCATATCCTCCTACCACCTCAAGTTTTTATAACACTAAACATGTTTCTGTGGAAAATAATGATACTTTTGGTTTGTTGTGACTTCTTCTTAGCAATCTATGTTAGCCTCGTCTGAAACCACAGATAACTAGCATACGATAATTAGCATACAAATGTGAAAAACCTGTATTACGGAATCATGCGCATTGTGAAAATATGATTTAAAAACCAAACCGGGTAGGGATGCCATTTCCTCTGTCAGAATTGGATGTTGGAAATAGGCTAAATGTTGTTTCGTAACACATACACTATATGGCCAAAGGTCAGTGGACACCCCTACTAATTATTGAGTTCAGGTGTTTCAGCCACACCCATTGCTAACAGGTGCATACAATCAAGCACATAGCCATGAAATCTCCACAGACAAACATTTACAATTCAGAATGGTTCGTAAAGAGCTCAGTGACTTTGAACGCGGCACTAGGTCATAGGATGTCATCTTTGCCACAAGTCAGTTTGTGAAATTTCTGCCCTACTAGATCGCCTATCATCTGCTCTATCACTCACTACAGAGTACCAAACTGCCTCTGGAAGCACCATCAGCACAAGAACTGTGCATCGGGAGCTTCATGGAATGGGTTTCCATGGCCAATCAGCTGCACACAAGCCTCACATCACCATGCGCAATGCCAAGCGTCGGTTGGAGTGGTGTAAAGCACGCCGCAACTGGACTCTGGAGCAGTGGAAACGTAGGGTATGCTTAATGCTACAGGATATGAAGACATCTTAGCCAATTGGGCGCTTCCAACTTTGTGGCAACAGTTTGGGGAAGGCCCTTTGCTGTTCCAGCATGACTGTGCCCCTGTGCACAAAGCAAGGTCCATGAAGACATGGTCAGACAAGTTTGGTGTGAAGGAACTTGATTGGCCAGGCCATATTAATGCCCATGGTTTTAGAATGGGATGTCCAACAAGCTCATATACTTGTGATGGTCAGGTGTCCACTGACCTTTGGCCATATAGTGTATCACCTGGACCTGGACACCTGGAGTTCCTGCCGTGCTGTCCACAATGGCTAACCTTGTGTGCTTGTCCAAGGTACACAACAGCTCTGACACTAGCCATATGACGGCACTGAGGGGGTGGAGTGACTCCTATGGAATATTCTTATTCCTCCTACCACCACCTCCTCCAACACTAAACATGCTTCTGTGGAAAATAATGATGCTTTTGGTTTGTTGTGACTTCTTCTTAGTATTCTATGTTAGCCTTGTCCGAAACCACAGATAACTAGCATACGATAATTAGCATACAAATGTGAAAAAGCTGTATGGTGGAATCATGCGCATTGTGAAAATATGATTTAAAAACCAAACTGGGTAGGGATGCCATTTCCTCTGTCAGAATTGTATGTTCAAAATCGACTTAATGTTGTTTGGTAACACATACATTGTGGGTGTAATTAAGCATTTGGATACAACATTCAGCAGAACTCTGCTAGGGATCTTGAGCTCTGTCAGAAACAAGATTGAAGCGGTCAGGTGGCATTAAAAAAATCCAGATGTAGGACATGAGTGAGATACTACTCAGACAGTGCGCTGGAGCAGAACTAAGTGCAAGATGCGAGTGAACCAAACTCTGCAGGCAGGCTGTTGCTCCCAGAGGTTTCATCTGGGCCCATGGGATGCCTGGGTCCCATGAATGTATTTAGCTCACACACTGGGACAGGTGTGATTGGTTGTGAGCTCGTCCACTTGGTCATGAGGGAGAAGGAAAGGAAATCCGTGTTCACACAACACATTCAGCCTTTATTTTTGTTTTCTTGGTATATATCCTATACAGTTCTGGCAAGAAGTATTATTCACCACTGCTGCTCATGATGGAAACATTGGTATAATTGATGTTGTTTGATCTATATACCTGTAAATTACTGAAATAATTAAATTATGTTTAATAAGTAATGTGTTTTTTATTAGCATTAATAATAATTATAATGATTGATAGTAATCAGAATAATCATAACAATACACAAAATAATGTTGTTATACTTCTTATTTTTGTTGTTTTTGGTGGTATAATTCTAAACAATGAATAATAATGTCACTATTAAACTATTTAATTTTCCCCCACATTACCCTATTTGGCGGATTTAAATTGTATGTCCTATAATGTGCATCTGTAATTAGTGTAATCTGCATTGAGTGACAAGAATGTACAGTTATGTAAGACATAATCAGAAGGATAAAGCTTACTGTAATACGGTTGAACTCGGACGATCACGCTAACTAACCAAACAAACAAACAAAGTGTCTGTCAAATTAAATCTGTCAGTCTGTCAAATCCTTATCTTCAGGTACCACAGTGATATATTGCTGCCTCTCCTTCAACAAATGTAAGTCTCTTTGGATAAAAGCGTCTGACAAATGCCCGAAATTTAAATGAAATTAAATATGCAAATGTTTCCCCGAAAGGCACAAAACAACAAGTAGGCTAAACTATAAGGCCTGCTGGTATTCTGGAACGCTATAGGGGTCCTTTCAAGTGCTTTTCTTGTTTCTGTAAACTAAAAGTATTCCCAACATTCCCATTTCCCCGACACTCCCACCGCGTCCCGTCCTGTTCACGTGTGAGTGTCCGCCCTCAAGTCCCTCCCCCGCAGATCACGGCTCCCAGCCCAGCCCAGCCCGCCCGCCGATGGCACCGCAGGCTGTCAACGCGTAGCCATATTGTTATAGGCGAGGGCATACGAGTTCCATCCCTGCTCGGGCTGCTTGGAAGAGGACAGACATTTTGAACCTGGTTTGGAGTACAACAGAGTTCAAAGTTCCTCGGAAGTTTCCCGAAGCACCGAGTGACCGTCGGGTACGTCTCCTCTCCCCTCCTCCACACTGTGTGGTTTGTTGTTGTTCACGGCACTTTTTTTGCTCGACTTTTTCCATTCACAGCTAGCACATGCTAACGCTCACAGGCGGAGTTTGGGAATTGGTCTCCGGTGGCTAAACGAACCCGGGAGTTAGCTGCTCAAGTAGCATCCTGCTCCAGCCGTCATAAAGTAGCGCACGTAGCGACTGGTAGGATATCTGTGGAGTGTCGTTTAACATTGTGTCATTGAACAACACTGGTGTGTTTGGTTGCCTCTGCGAGTGCACTTCTCGAACTTTCAAAAGCGGCTCTCCTCGACGACAGAAGTGAAACCCTGCTGAAGAGTTACAAATAGTTTCATGAACTGTGTTGACCGGTGGCGCTGAACAGCAGAACGACGTGGTTCTGTATTACTGCACAGGCCTGCAACACGTTTACGTGGGAATACATACGTGGGCCTCCTATGTCTGTGTCGTTAATCTGTGTGTGGGTGACCGAGGTAAACAATCCGTCCGAGGGGTTGTTGACGAGGCAACGCGAGTACTCTTTGTATGTACGTCTCTGGGAACGTATGGTCGTGTTAAGACTGCCATCTGAACTGCTGTTAATGTTTTGTCGACGACAAGTCGGTCAGTCCACCTGAGCCTCATGCTTATTGGCCGTCAAGTTTACCGTCCAGCCAGCCAACGTTTTCCACGTCTTCTAGGTTACTCACCTGTTTTAATAATCTGTGTAACTTGTACATACAATCCATCATCTACTTGTGTATATGTAGTTAATTATAGTTAACATGAATGCTTATTCATTCAAATTGTACTGCCCCCGTAAGGAATGAAGGAGGGGGGGGCTTCATTCCATAGTGCTCATTGGACCAGGGATGCTTGCATGGAAAATACCTTTGACTATTAAAACCCACATACAGTGAGGCCTTGTTCATATAAAATCCAGACAGTGTGTGGTGTAGGTCCGGCCCAGGTCTCGAGGTTGGTTGGATAGTGGAGCTTTCCGGATAACTGACTGATTGCAAAAGCAAGCCTTTCCTCCTGCGTGTTGTTTCTGTGTGCCTGAACTATTAACTCATTTCCAGTTAACAGGAAATTGTCATCATTCAGTTCAGACCTTTCCGTCTGCCTTTTTTTCCTTCTTAAGACTTGTAAGACTTATCTAGTGAACCCACAGCAACTGGACCTGCCAAACACCAAGTACACAGGAATCGATGCGCTGCCCCTGTTGATATAAATGGTGATCGTATGGTTGGCCCAACACTATCGAGGTATTTCATAAGCAGACGAGCCGATGGTGCATGGGATCATTGTACAGACTTCAACAGTTGTCTTAAATGAGAATTGGAGATGATTCAGTCTCGGGTACATTGAAAGTGTCCTATCTAATGAGCTGTGAATGAAGCTTCTTTCACAGAAGGGGAAGTCAATCTGATTTGATCACAATACAAGCTCTAGATCTATTGAAGATCTCGTGCCATTAGCCATTAGTTTGCCATTAGGGCCACATGATGAAAATATATTTGCAAAGCAAAATAAACTTGCACTTTTGATCAAAAGTCAATTTTGTTGTGTGTGCAAAATTGACTTGGAGCAAAATAATAGAAACAGTGAGTTGTTATTTCCAACCAAAACGATTCCCGCAGTTATAAAGTTGCACAGTTAAAAATTTTAAAGAGCAAAGTCATAATTTGGTAGGAGTATTTAATGTCAACAAACTGCATTTCCCTTTTATTAGTCTGTACAGTACAAGCATAGTAGCCTGCTTGTATTGTTTTCCATCCATATCCTGCAGCCGGTTGCTGGTTGATAAGCTGTGTGCTGGTTGATAAGCTGTGTGCTGATTGAACGTCCTATTGGCAAAAGGACTTGTCAGCAGTTTGTTTCCATAAGGTCTTCCCTTTCACGGTGAAACAGCTGGTCTAGTGCTTAGTGCTGTCTCTTTTTGGAGCCCTATCCAGCACCCCCAGCCCAGACAGAAACAGATCAAATGGATGGATGTATTGTTTAGTGTTTTAACATCACTGGCAAGGTGAGGATCCATGAGGAGTCCTTTTCCAGACAATATTTGAAGCGTGCCATTATGGGGAATTGCATTTAGTGGTGTGTGCGCGTGCACGCACGGCGTGGTAGAACCAGTTCTCCCAGAGCCAGGCTACATGAGACACTCTTCCCTAGCAGCACCTCCCTGTAATCCAGCATACATCCTAATCCAATAGGGTGCCATGTATAAGTGGCTGCAGGTTACATGCTACTTCCTGTCTTAACAGGATGTGTTTACCTCTGCCGGTTACAACCTAAGCTTTGGATTTATTCAACTAGGTTAACTTATTAACAAAGGCTTATTAACCTTTGTGTCTCTTCTATATTTGTAGCAGGAAGTCAACAACATGATCTTTGGAGGCTAATAAGCCCAGCTAGCACACACATGGTGTGGGAACAGCATTTTCTCCATTTAGAGTATAGAATTGGTATTGCATGCATACGAACATATGTACAGTCTGAGGGTTACTCTACTCTAGCCATCTGTCTACATTATATATTCAAATGATTTATTCTGGTATTTATTGCTAGCTGAGAGATCACATCTCTTTTCTCAGTATAGGCTGCATGCCTTTTAAGATAATTAAACTTGGAAAGAATAACATAAGGTATTTCTTTCAGATGTCCCGTCTTAATCTTTGAGTTAACCTACAGTTAAAGGAACCAGGCACTACATGCAAGAATAGAGGAAGAAGAAACAAAACTATTGGCTTTTATTTAGTTATTCAGGAAGTCTGCCATTCAGGAAGGCTCTTCAAAAATAATGGCTGAAACCATTTAGCCTAGATTAGGTATTAAAAAATAAACACAACCGTGAATCAACACAACAATCTTTACACAGCTATTTAAAAGTTGTAATGTGTTATTGGTGGAGTGCAATTCAAATTCTGTTGCCTCTTTCATAGTTTTCATGATGCTTTTATCTAGCCTATATAATTGGCAATCTGAACAGTGCAGTACTTAAGTGCATGGGAATTCGCTTTGAGTCTTTTATTTACTTTAATTTAAAGCTGCAAGTAAATGCCAAATGCAAATTATTCATTAAGGCTTTTTTATGATGTGCTTTGTCCAATGAGTAGCTAATAAGGCATCTGTTTTTAGAATGTAAAAAATTTAATATTTACACCTCTGAACCTATAAATGGCAATTATTTGGTATTTTTACTACTTATGTGGCCTACACCTTATGTACACAAATATATACTTTAATAGAACCCTTATTGTTATTGTCATTGACCTCACAGTAATTCCACTCATAGTGTTCTGGAAAAGCTAAATCCTTTCACATGCAGCTGTTCTGTGATTTTTCTTATGTTCACATGCTTCGTCTTAGTACAGGTCTGCATTGGTGCTATTGGTACAGCAAAGCACATATAGGTTTGCTTACTGTATGCACACTAGTGTGTTCACAATGTGTTGGCTGGTAACATAGGCGTGCTTTAGATATATACTGATCGAAAGAGGTGAATGTTAAACCTGATCCTTAGTCAGTCGAGCAGTGCACCATAGGAATTAACAGCTTAGCCTACTTGGAGAAACCACCTGATGTTGGTGGTGGAACTACTACTGTTGGTATTGTAATGCTGTTGGACATGTTTGAGACACTGAGTCAGTTGTTATGCTGTGCTAAACCTCTTACCAAAGAAAGAAGAAGTGAATCCACAACTCACACTAAAACTCACGTCTTGGTGATGAGTTGATGTCAGTTTGACTGCCATCATTGTGAATAAGTTGGACTGTATGCCATCCATCCATTCTCTTCTGCTTATCCGGGGCCGGGTCGCGGTGGCAGCCGGCTAAGCAGGGCCCCCCCAGACTTCCTTCTCCCCAGCCACACTCTCTAGTCCCAAGATCCAGAGGCGTTCCCAGGCCAGATGAGATATATAATCCGTCCAGCGGGTTCTGGGTCTGCCCTGGGGTCTCCTCCCAGTTGGACGTGCCCAGAAAACCTCTAAGGGGAGGGGCCTGGGGGGCATCCTAATCAGATGCCCGAACGACCTCAGCTGACTCCTTTCGATGCGGAGGAGCAGCGGCTCTACTCCAAGCTCCCTCCGGATGTCTGAGCTCCTTGAACTCCTTCGACTTGGAGGTGCTGACTCACATCCCGACCGCTTCACATTCGGCTGCAAACCGCCCCAGTGCATGCTGGAGGTCACGGTCTGATGTAGCCAACAGAACCACATCGTCTGCAAAGAGCAGAGATGCCATTCTGAGCACGTGCTTGACTTTGTGCCGAGAATACGGACGCAGCTTGCACTTTGTGGCCCCGGTCCCCATACTCCCGTAGTACCCCCCACAGGATTCCCCCGGGCACACAGTGTGGTGGAAAAATACCATATTGGCCATTTACACGCAACATGCCTTCATCTGCATATCATTGAGGGGACCCCTGCTGTGAACAGTCACTGGCAGAAGGTACTGGGATGGGAGGTTGCTGTTAACGCCAATACAGGATACAGGAAGACCTTTTTATGTCAGTTACAAAGGATCTGGTAATGTCAATGCAGGAAACTGAGGTGATCAGAGTCAGGACGTCTGTCCGAGGGAACACCTGGTGTGTTCATGTGATTAGAATGTCTGCCCCAAGTAATCTCTGTGTGCCCTGTTGTCACTGTAAGGGAACCTTGTATGCTATTCAAGAAACTAATATGATTAAGACGTCTGGAAGACAACATGAGAGGGGGCTAATTGTTTCTCCTTTGTCAAGCCAGGAATCTCATGCTGTGAAAATTGGGCTTAAAACCGTCATGTGAAGGTTGGTCCGTACTCACTCTGCTAGAGAGGAGTCTGGTCGATGCATCCATTAAACACTCTTAATTCCTACAAGTATTTTGTCTGTTTTAGACTCATTCACCTTGGACACAATTATTATCGGATAATTGCCACGACAACGGTCATAAGCCTTCTCCAAGTCCACAAAGCACATGTAGACTGGATGGGCAAACTCCCATGTTGGGTTATATGCCGTGGTCTCAATTTAATATAGGCCTATTGAGATGTCAAATAATTTCAGACCATATTAAAGGCCCTATACAATGGATTTCTAATGTTTTTCGTGAGGTGTCTCCATTAAACCGGAGGTTGGGGTGGGATAAGGTTTTTTAAAAAGTGTGAGGGTTTGTCGCGGTGGATTCATGTTCATATTTGGAAAATCAAAGCTAGCTGTCAATCACCATTCTATGAGTTATAGCTGACAATAATATAGCAATGAACGAAACGGCAGTTTAACGCAATTGCAGGCATAATTACGTTCAATCATCGACCAGAAGTAAGCACAAATAGCCTATATATTTTAATTGAGATGAAAAACTCACACTTCACCTATAATAGGTAACCCAATTTGGACCTAAGAGAGCTAATATTTAATGTTTTGGGCACTTTATTTTCCAACTAAGCGAATAAGCAAATCATCACCTAGCTGCTAAATGTTTTTGAATAGAAAGTAATTTGACTTCATCAGTAATATCCATTTTCACAGTTGAAATTCCTCAAGATAGTCATGTCATATTATAGAGTAATATTACTATGCAGCACAATGCTATTACTACACAGAAATATAACGGCACCATGGTCATGTCCTACATTGTTGCTATCCTTGCTTACACTTTACATAATTAAAATAATTCATTAGCAGCTTTGCGGGCACCATAACTGTTTTGGTCTCTAGTAGAAATGATAGTTCTTTATGTCTTTTTTACTGAAGAGAGGAATGCTTGAAAGGTGTTTGGACGCATGCTGCTGGTCAGCATTTACAACCTGGGAATGTCCTGCTGTCAGCAGGGTGGGACCAAATTACCATTCTCTTTTCCTTTTTCAGCTGCTGTGGTCGTTCACAGCTAAAATTAGCCTCCCCTGCTGCTTTGTTTGGTGGTTTTTCCAAAGTGAAATTACACTCTCACTCTCTGAGATGTTGAGCGTCACCACCACCACCACCACCAGGTCTGCAGTCCAGTAGTCTCACAAACAAATCAGACTTTAAATGAATACCGATATAAAGTCTGATGGCAGACGAGCTCAAATCTGGGTGAACGGGGTGTTTCACATTCTTTTGCTTCATATTTGTTTCGACCAATCGTGCTGCCGGATGGTGGTAGTCTGTAAGCGTGTAATTGGCAAACACAAACTCTGCCAGCAGCAGTCGTACTAGTAAACTAAAAGTGTCTGTAAATGTTTCAAATCAACACAGTTTAGACTGATCGATGTAGAAATAGGCTACACATATTAAAATCCCCTTCTGAAAGATTCATCCACTCGAATGAGTTTTCTCCAGTCGAATATCCGTGAAACAAAACAGGAAACAAGGCCCCCTTGCAGTCCTGGATTCCGGCCCAGGCACTGTGCCATCTCCCCCCTCCCCGCAGAAGTTCTGCTACAGCATAGTAGGACTGCTGGATCAGAAGTTCTGCTATAACATAGTAGGACTGCTGGATCAGAAGTTCTGCTATAGCATAGTAGGACTGCTGGATCAGAAGTTCTGCTATAACATAGTAGGACTGCTGGATCAGAAGTTCTGCTATAACATAGTAGGACTGCTGGATCAGAAGTTCTGCTATAGCATAGTAGGACTGCTGGATCAGAAGTTCTGCTATAGCATAGTAGGACTGCTGGATCAGAAGTTCTGCTATAACATAGGACTGCTGGATCAGAAGTTCTGCTATAGCATAGTAGGACTGCTATAGCATAGTAGGACTGCTAGGTCAGAAGGACTGCTGGATCTGATCCAATTATACGACCACAATACTGCAGGTCAGCAGTACTGCTTCCCCTGCCTCCTGCTCTACTATGGTCTCTTCAGCCCAGTGAAGCCTACTGGCTTACATTAGCTTGGGCCTCAATGCATAGACCGTCTGCCTCCAGTTTGTTTTCAGCACCCAAAAACTATCCCTCCTCAACTTTCCATTGAAGTAGACATCCTGCCCTCTTATTTTAGTTAAGAGCTGTGGTCTGGGTGCCACCGACATGACGGAGTGTTAAGTATCGTTCATGGGGGACCATGGCCTGTTATTACGGCGATTATAGCAGTGATCAGTCCTCTCGTGCCTCTAACCAAACAGCCGGTTTTTATCCTTCTTCACATGCTTTGATTGCACCTCACGGAATGTTCGGTGGGGTGTGTGTTGGTTTATGTGGTTTGTGTTCTAGAGGCCAGTTTCAGGTGTGTGTGTGTATGTATGTATGTATGTATGCGCGTGTGTGGGACTTTCTTTGAGTTGATGGAGTTGTGCTTTGTGCTTAAACATAGGTGATATGTTCAATGTTGTAACTGAGTGGGAGAGTCCTCACAATACACACATTACATTTACATTTAGGCCATTTGGCAGGCGCTTTTATCCAACGCGACTTAAAAAGAGTACATTTGTTGAAGGAGAGGCAGCAATATATCACTGTGGTACCTGAAGATAAGAATAGAGCTGTTTTCGAGCATTCCTATTTACGAGACGAAAAGAACAAGTTTCATAATTGCCAAGTTGCCTGCATAAGTAGCTGGACAGGCGTGCAATTCTAAGCATGATACAACATCTGAGAACGAACAACAATGCTAAGTGCCATTAATAAATGTCAAGACGTACAAACACGCAGGTTAGTGCTGGGGGGGTTATGTAGAGTCCAGGTGGACTCTGAACAGGTGGGTCTTGAGTCTCTTGCGGAAGCTGGCGAGCGACTCGGCCGTCCTGACATGAGCCGGGAGGTCATTCCACCACTGCGGAGCCAGAACCGTGAAGAGTTGGGACTTGGAAGAGCGACGTTTGGCTGTTTTTAGTGAAGGCGGTACCAGTCGTTTGGCAGAAGTTGCTGAGCGGAGTGCTCGGGCTGGGGCGTAGGGTCGGACTAATGTTTGGAGGTAGGTAGGGGCGGTTCCGTTGACAGCCATGAAAGTCAGTACCAGAGTCTTGAATCGAACGCGAGCGATTACCGGGAGCCAGTGGAGGGTGCGAAAGAGGGGGGTTACATGGGAGAATTTAGGTAGGTTGAACACGAGGCATGCTGCTGCGTTCTGGATGCGTTGTAAGGGCTTGATTGTTGAGGCGGGGAGTCCAGCCAGGAGAGAGTTGCAGTAGTCGAGACGAGTGATAACGAGCGCTTGGACCAGGATCTGCGCTGCTTCACGTGTGAGGAAGGGCCGGATCTTGCGGATGTTGTAGAGAGCAATTCTACAAGATCGGGCCACAGAGGTAATGTTGGCGTTGCAGGACAGCTGGTCATCCAATACCACACCAAGGTTCCTTGCCGTGGGTGCAGGGGAGACTTCGATGTCCTCGATGGTGACAAGTAGGTCCATCTGAGGGCAGTCTTTACCCGGTATGAAGAGAAGCTCAGTCTTGTTGAGGTTGAGCTTCAGGTGGTTGGCGGTCGTCCATCTGATCATGCCCATCATGGGGGAAGCTTACCTTGCTAGGAGTTTAGGTTCATGCACGCAGGTGTATGTCGTTTTTCTTAGTTCTCTGTAGTTTTCTTAAGGTGTGAGGAGTTCTTGACTCTGTCTCCTCTTGTTTTAAGCCGGGCATACACTGTACGATTTTAACCTGTTTTTGAGTTGGGCCGAATTTCATCTTCCTCGGGCGTCATTTGCCGTGCAGTGTACAGGGGGGAGCGAGGAGCGATCTGGGCCGATCCGGTCTGAACGACCTACGACAGCCTTCGCCATGGTCGTCACGATCGTCATGATCTCGAACAGTTGAAGCAGAGCCACGAATCGATTCCCTGCGATCAGCGCCTTTTTTCTCACTGCGTAAAGTGAGAAAAAGCACCATGGCAACGCGGCGCGTCATGTGGACAGAAAATATGGAGGTTGGTCAAGCTGTGGCAGTTCCTCCTCCTTCTCACCATTGTTATTATTACCCTTCAATATTACCTTGCAATATTACCTAGCAATATTAATCATCTTTCATCATCATGTGCAATATTCCTCATGTGCAATACTACTTCTCACTACTACTTCTCAATACCATTGGCAACTTGTTTTGTTTACTGAATATCTTGCCTCTATTTTTCCTTCGGCTTATTCACTGTACATTTCTAAATGTATTATTTTATTTTATTTAATATTTTATTTTTCTTTATTACTCTGTTGTTTATTATTCTATTAACAACATAATACTGCTTATGATGTTGGTATTTTGAGCAACCTCTGGCAGAAGAATTACAAGAATTAATCGGGATTAATCTTATCTTATCTATCACCACCGATATAAAGGAGAGAAATGTTGGCGGGAAATAGCCACATGTGATGAGTCCATTTTTTTTTTTTAAGGGTTAGAAACAAACTTCTTCAGACTCAAACAAGGAGCTTTTAAATACATCTTTGACAATTGTCAATGGGCGGAATGGGGACAGAGTCTGACGGACTGTTTTATTTATGTGCAGTGTGAGCACTCGGGTTGTGGATTGACGATCGGACCACACAGTGTGAGCACATCAGTCGTACATTTTGGCTTTACATCACAGACGATTTACTCATGTCACATGTCTTGTTTGGACCACTGACACTTTTCAGGGAAATCCAAAATGGCTTAATCACTGTTGCTAATTTTGTGGATTGACTTGTTGTCTCAATCCTAATACCTGGCTGTGACCTTGTGTAGTTTAATCAATAACTAGCTAGATTGATCTTGGTATACGACAGAAGGTCTAATGCTGGCAATAGTGCTCAGAGATTAGGCTGTACATTGGAAACATGACTAGTGAAGAAGACAGGAGAATGTTACATGCTGGATGATGCAGTGAGTGACTAGGTGAGTAATGGCTCTTTGACCAGTTTGTATTAACCTTTAACATTTACTTTCCAAGTCTAAATTCACACATTTCATCTCAGATCTGTGTGAAGTATGCATAGGACTTGTGGAATTGGTACATCCCCACTTTTTATATGGTGGTATGATTATTGATTAGCATTACTGCTATTGAAGTCAATTGCAGCATTTATATTGACATTGGATGTTCATACACTTGATGCGTGTCATGAAGACCTAATATGGGCTGAAATGACAAACAGGATGCATTTCCCAGTCACCCAGGTGTGTGAGGTAACTGGGAGGTTAGTGGTTGCCAAGCCTTCATTTCACGTCGCATATTTTTAACCGTGGAAAATATCGGTGCTAAATGAAACTTCAGGGGTTACCCGGATGTCACCTGTGAAAACGTCCCAGTAGTCTGCCAGTGAGGCCATGTGGCCTGGAAAGGATGGGAGGTGTTCTTGCCCTAGGTCACAGAGATTTCTTTCCAAATGGGTTGGGAAACTTGACTTGACATTTCAGAACTGGAGTGCTCTCGGGTGGAATATCACTCGCTGAAAGAAAGTGTAATTCCATGTGTGACATTTTTACATCGTCACTGCCTGACTCAATGACTTTCCACCAAGTGACTCACAGAGGCTGATATGATGTAGAAGCGGGGTGTTTTCGTTTTTCTAGGGAAGTGTCTCTTCTTGACATGTCATGGCCTTTCGGTTTGCTGTCGATAGTTTTGCTGAAGTTCAGTCTGGAAGTAACACCCGTCCTTGTCTAGACCTACCAATGCCACATCATGTATGACCTAAACTAAACTAGCCTACAGTATTAGATGCTATGCCAGTTTAATACAGTTGTTTGCCAGGGACTCACATTTACCTAACACAGTGGCTGGTGCAGAAAAGTGCTATTTAATTACAGACCCTGGCACAACTGATCTTTTTTGTCCAAGTGCATTCCATTGTATTGTCCTTTTGTGCATTGTCTCTTGGCCTCAGGGCTGACAGCCATGACCTGTTTTCATTGCTGTGTGACAACACAACATCCCCAAGCGTTGTTTGCAGGTCCTACTTTAAATCTGGTTCAAACTATTCATGCTAAGTCACGTAACCATTGCCACTGGTTCAAGGTGTTTGTTGTTTATTTCTTTCTTTACCAAACCAGCAAATGGCAGGCAATTTGTTCCCTGAGCGATTATGTAGTGGCCTGTTCAAACCAGCCACCTTTTTATATCGGTCGGCTTCTACACTCGGTTGAGTATGCGCCTCATTCACAAAGTACGTGAACGCAGAGCCATGGGGTGAAAATTGCCTTTCACTCAGTTGTTATGAGGTGTTTATTGTGCTGGATTCTGGTTCCATTTACATGGTTTGATGTAATGGTGGTAATGTTGCTTGTCACAACATTACCACCAGCGACCAGGGCTCAGTCTGGCCCTCTGGTGCAGCTTTCTGGCTTTTAATTCAATAGAACTGTAAGAGAACTTTAATTTCATGTTTTACTTTAATGTATAAGTCATTGTGTGATACATATATGTTGTCTAAATCATCTTGAAGTGGCAGTCTTGAATATTTGTTTTGTTTTCTTTAGCAGAACCTTTGGCGATGGCGGCATTTGCAGGTGTTTTCATACCTCATCTGTCAGAAATCCAAACGGTGTCACCTGTGTGACGTCAGTCAGTTAGCAGTTGGTTTACTGGCGACACTAGCAGGGAACGCTAAAAATTTGTGTTTTTCTAACTCCGCCTGCCTTCTCTGGCGGGACAACCGCTGCTGGGAGACGGAAGCGCCTCTTGTGCTATTTTCTTGTTTTTTCCTGGGAATGTTGACACCAACACCCAGTTTGTAACATTCATAACACTGCAAATACAAGGGTTCCATCAGTTGGCCAGAGCATTGTGTTACCTCATGCAGTGATAGATAGTGACTTGGCAGACATATGTTGACATTAAATAAATTGAGAAAATGCTGCATATCCAAATCATTGTATTTATATATCTTCTATGACCATGTGCGACAATGTTATAAGCATTACTTGGCTTGCTTTTGATATCTTACGCATAGGCTAGCCTATATCATGATATTGTAGTTCAAATTCCATAAGATATCGAGGTGGCACATTATCCATCCACACATAATTGCTGCTCAATCACACTTAATTTTGGCTGTAATTGGTATTTACATTTAAGCCTTTTTCACCCCCGGTTGCCCCACTGCTTTCCCCCTGACCTTGTTACCTACTCCTAGTCCTAGCTTGGTGCTCTGTAGTTTGGGGGCTGATGTTGTCCTTGGAGTGCAGTGCCCCAGGAACTCTTCCATAACTGGGGTTCACATGTCCACTTCCTGTCCCTCCCGGGCTCCCAAGAGCCTCCAGCTGTGAGTCATTGGATTAAACATCAGTGGCGACATCAGCTGCACTGTCCCCCCCCCCCCCCCACCCCTGCATTGTAATGGCCGCCAACCTCCTGTCGTTACCATGGGAAAAGAGGCCTTGGGAATCCACTTTTAACTGTTTAACTTGACACACACACACGGCTGGTCAGCGGTCACACACAGTGACCGGCTCAGCTGTCACTGTGACCGCGTCAGGGTGGGGTGGATATGGTAGAGGACCCTAGTAGCACATTAAGTCCCCAGGCTACTTGGTGTGTCTCTCTGGGGGCCTTCATTGCATGCATGGGGCGAATTTAAAAATGTGTGTGTGTGTGTGTGTGTGTGTGTGTGTGTGTGTGTGTGTGTGTGTGTGTGTGTGTGTGTGTGTGTGTGTGTGTGTGTGTGTGTGTGTGTGTGTGTGTGTGTGTGTGTGTGTGTGTGTGTGTGTGTGTGTGTGTGTGTGTGACTCCGATTGTGTTCTCTATGTGTGTGTGTGTGTGCATTATCATGCATGTGAGCATCTCTCTGCTCTGACATCCGCCCCACACCCCCAACCTCTGGCTGCCTGACAGTCAGGGTTGTAGTTCTGCAACTCCTGCTGCTGGCCACCAGCTGGTCTTGGCGCTGCATGAAGCATGCACCAGTCCTTGCCATCTTTATTATCGTGAACTTTGACCTGGAGGCTAGACTCCAGGCAACCTCTGCCAAAAAGAGTCGCCCTTTTCTGGCATCTGGGTCCCAGATGAGAAACCTGCTGAGGTTTTCATAGGCTATGAACAGTAGTTGGTTTTATGCCAGTACTTCAGTAGACTACATGTTTATATATCATTTTATATAATTTCATACAACAGTTTGAACACTGAACTGAACACAAATCTTTCACCTTTATCGTTATAATCATTGGTTTCTGATAAGTTCACAGGTCCATGTTCAGGGACAAACCTCTGTAGACACCAGTGGGGAAGCCATGAGAGGAGGTCTTTGTAGGGGGGACTTTAGCTGTTGGGTGGGCAGGTACAGTATAACATTATTCAAGTCAAAACTGAACTGAATCAAAAGTAACTAAATTAAAAAAAATATTTATGAATGAAGATACTATTTTAGTACACATTTAGAGACCGGCCAAGATTGGGGTTCCAACCCAGAACCTTTTTACTATTGAACACCCAAAACTAGACTATCCTGTCCTGCGATGAGAAATGTATCTAATATCAGTGTAATTCCCAACAAAAGATTAGGCTACTAGAGGCACAATGGAATTATGCTGCTGTCATAAAGGTGTCCGTGTATGATCCCGATTCAGCCAACATGACAAACAAACTGTGTTCCTTCGTTAGCGGCCTGTGTGCCTCAAAACGGACTGGAAAGCAAATGCCCAGGACTGGACAGAAAATGTGAGCCTAGTTCTAAATATTTTATATCTCTCTCCTGATTCTCTGGATCAAGAGAATACCCTTGGTGAGGTAGCTTTTTTGTGTGCTGTGTTTCACAACGGCCTCAGAAGCCAAGTGTGTGTACTATTGATAGTACACACACTTGACAACTGATTAGAATTCAAGATGGTTGTATGGCCCCCAGCTCAATGAAATGTACTGTCGCTAAACCAGGGCTGCTATACAGGCTAACAATGCTGTTCAATTTTCTTCCACTTTATTCTTTCCTTGCTCTGAAACCACAGAATCAATCTGAGAAGAAAATGTCTGTTGGCATACAGGCAGAACTAGCATACAGCCAGAGCTAGCATAAACGTAGAATTAGCTTGAGTCCACAATAAGCAACCAGCTGAACCCAGCCTATGACTAATGCTAGCCTAGAACTAGAATGTCTCATGAATAGTCTCATGCACGCTCTGTTTTCTCTGCACGTAGCTGACAGAGCTGGTCATCTCCCTTCTGGCACACAGGGCTACAAACTGATGCCTGATTCCAGCATTAGTGTATCGGCCTAATCATGATTTTGAGAGCCCTAAAGCAGAGCCAGGCATGCGTCCCTGCCACACTGCTCAATTAGATCCACTTGAAGCTGCCAGAAAAACTAGATATGTTCAATTTAGGGCCCACTTTATATGGCCCCTTGGCATTTGATGTTTAATGTTGAATATGACATACAGGGATGAAACTCATGTATAAAAGGAGGAGGAACGATTCATCTAAGTAATGACTGATAATCAGCCTTGCACCATGCAACCGCTCTGGTCTGTGCCGCGTTCTCTGGATGGATGGCTTTTCCATTTCTCCATTCATGTGTAGTGCAAAATAATGTTGCGTCTCTTTCTTCATTCAAACATGTGGGCGCCATACTGTGGTTCTATTAGCATTCATTAACATTTGAAAGGTTAATCAGGGGAAAACGCAGCTGTCTGTTTCCCCTCACTCATCAATCTTGTCTCTGAATATTGACTGACTTATCACACTGACTTGTCTACAATTTGGTCAAGCTTTTATCCAAAGATTTGTCAATGCCATCGTTGACTTGCCGATTCGTCTACATCATCGATTCACGATTGATGCAGAAAATGTAATCGTCAATGTAAATATTTTTCAGTTAAACATGTTTTTATTTGATCTCTGAAGCGCAATTCGTTGTACTAAATGTTTAACTTCAATATCGCTATATAATTGCTGTGTTCATGTCTGCTGTTTTTGGCAAATACACAGAGAAAAGCTCCGCCCTGGAAGACATTTTTCAAATGCTTTGTTTTCAGTGACCTGATATGCCGTCTTGGTGTTGGCAGATGTGCAGAGACGATGCTATGTTTTTTATAAATACCCATATATCTCTGGACGAGGCCTAAAAGGTACAATATTTCAACTTTGGGCACGGAGCAGCCCTGCTCTTCAACGGCTTATTCTATATTGATAGTGTGTGCTTGTTGAGGTATATCTAATTATTTAATTTCTTTTTTTCTTCATCTGTTAAGCATATGTCTGTGTAGGGAATGTCATAACAATAATGAATAATTGTGAGGTTTAAGTTAAAGGAACATATGGAATATTACGAGGCTATTACTTACTATCTTAAATATTAATGACAGTGATGAATGATGATAATGTATTCATTTTTCTCCTTTCTCTTGCTCTCAGCCAGAGGCCAAGCCATCTTGATTGTATGCATGTTTAGATGAAAATTAATCGATAAAATAATCAATACGTTAATCGACAGAAAAATTATCGCTAGTGAGCCCGAGGTTTCTTCCCATGTGTTCTGCATTGAAAGAACCCATTTCCTCCACAGGACCTTGTGGACATTCCGTGATGTTTAATACATGTTTTTTTTCTTCCTCTTAATTTCTAATAAAAAATGGTTATTGATCCAATATTCAATAGTTAATTTCAAGGCTAACTTAATTCGTAGAGCACCTTTAAAAACAAGGCCGTCACTGACTTGCTAAGGCATTTTCCAGAGGCGTGGAACAGACATGAAACTAGAGGATTCATGACTCAATATAAAAATATATCCAGGAGGTTAAAACAGCAGAGAGGAAAACGGCCAGTGGATCCTAGGAAATGGGCGTTGGCAGTGTTAAAGTACTGTAGGGAATTGCTTATACAGTGTTTAGCATATTAGATGTCCCCTGTGCAGCTGAAGCAAGGCTAACAGTATGGTGGGTCACCTGTCTGAATATTAAAGTGAAGTGATGAAGACCTTAACCTTTTTTCCCTCTCTCTCTCTCTCCACCTCCCCATTCCCTGTCTTTTCTCCCTCTCCTCATTCTATCCAATGCCTCTTCCTCTATTTATTTCTATCTAATCTTTCTCCATTCGTCCTCTAATTCCCTCACTTCCTTCTCTTTTCTTCCTGTCCATTCCTTCTTTCACTGTCCATTCCTTCCATCCCCTCTATTTGCGCTCCCCTCTCTCCTCCCTCCTCCTCCCTCACTCTCTCCCGCCTTCAGGTGAGCTGAGAAGATGGTGGACCGGCTGGCCAACAGCGAGGCCAACTCCAAGCGGATCGGCGTGGTGGAGGGCTGCTTCGGCGCCGCCGGCCAGCCGCTGGCCATCCCGGGCCGCGTGCTGATCGGCGAGGGCGTCCTCACCAAGCTGTGCCGCAAGAAGCCCAAGGCACGGCAGTTCTTCCTGTTCAATGACATCCTGGTGTACGGCAACATCGTGCTGCAGAAGAAGAAGTACAACAAGCAGCACATCATCCCCCTGGAGAGCGTCACCATCGACACGGTGCCGGACGAGGGCGACCTGCGCAACGGCTGGCTGCTCAAGACGCCCACCAAGTCGTTCGCCGTGTATGCCGCCACTGCCACGGAGAAGTCGGAGTGGATGAGCCACATCGCCAAGTGCGTGGGCGACCTGCTCAGCAAGAGCGGCAAGGCGCCGTCCGGGGACCATGCCGCCGTCTGGGTGCCCGACTCGGAGGCCACGGTGTGCATGCGCTGCCTCAAGGTCAAGTTCACGCCCGTGAGCCGCCGCCACCACTGCCGCAAGTGTGGCTTCGTGGTGTGCGGCCCGTGCTCGGAGAAGAAGTACCTGCTGCCCAGCCAGTCGTCCAAGCCGGTGCGTGTCTGCGAGTTCTGCTACGTGCAGCTGACCACGGCCGGTGGCGGCGGCGGGGGCTACGCGCAGCGCTCGGACTCCTTCGGCCGGCAGGGCTTCCACAGCCACCTGTCGGATGATGAGGACGAAGACGACAGCAGCGATTGAAGGGAAAGGTTGTACCCCCCCCCCCCCCCCCCCCCCAATCCAGCCCCTCCCCGCTGTTCAGGAAGGAGTATTTTGTTGACTTATTTCACTTTAATTTGCTTCTCACGCCCCGTGGCCAGAATCCTGCTCGCCTGGCTTAAGCTGAAACGTGACAATGCAACGTGCGACTGGATTACGTCACTGGGCTTCGGCTTCGATGAAACATTTTTTTGCTGTTGTCTTCCTACCCTTGGAGGTTGGACAGATTAATTTAAGACACGCACACATACACACACATCTTCTTTCAGAGTCTAGACCCACCTGTTCAGGTGTCACTACACAAGACCGTGGTGCTACTACATCTCCAGGCTACCTGTCCTCCTCTCTGCTTATAATCGCATCCATGATTTAGGTTTATTCTTTTTATTTTGTTCTACAACGAAAAGGGCACTAACCTGCTCAGGTATCACACCCCTTGCTGCATTTCTTTTTTTGAGTGCAAAACTTTTGTAATTTCACAAGGCTTTTAGTAGAGTGCCAGGAGCTTTCACTCAGGACCGACCCTACGCTGCAGGTCATGGCTTGCAGAACGCTTGTTGCCTTCTGAAAGTTTTTATCTGAAATCTGCAATAGAACCAAGCGGTGACTCAGTGTAGATCCTTGCGACCACATTTTGTCATGATGACAAGATGGGGCAGAATTTGGTTTTCACTCGGGGTGTAGCTGCTCTGGTAAGTCGCGGTTTGCTTGTGGTTTTTGACCACGGTTTTCGGTTTGGTACTATATATTTTTTATTTGACCTTTTGGAAACCCAGGGAAGGCTCACTATTAATTTTTTTATTATATATTTTTCCTTTTGTCTTAGGTTTGACTTTGTGTGCTTTACATTATCACTATTATCACTCGGTTGATCAAAACAACATAATCTTATATGCAAATAATCCGTCCCGAACCATGGATGTGTCATCCCATACGCTACTTTTATCATTTTTACCCGACCCGTTACACCCCTAGCTGTCACAGTTTTGGTCATAGAAATCATGGTAGGTTTTATGTTGTTTACTCCATCCTACGTTCTAGGAAAAAGCAAGGATCAGCAGATCTAGTTTGGGTTTGGGTGGGGCCAAATCTGGGTGGGAGGCCAGATTGTGGTGAGAGTAATTAGAGCATGTTCAAGGAGAGAATACAGTGTTGAAAATGTTTGGCCACTTTAAAGGATACTCTGCTAATCCGTCACATGACTATGTATTTCCGATAAGTAGCTCCACGTCATTCAGTTCCATTGAAATGCCCAAACCATAATTTTCCCGGTCAATTCAAGTCTGAGCTTGAGTTTGTGTGATTCTCTTTTTAAATACAGGAGGAATCCTCAGTGAACACACCCACAGTGGCCAAGATTAGGTTGCAACATCGAACCGCAGTGGAAATGCGTCACTGTAACATTGGCTTCGAGTACCTCTGTTTTGTGCTAACTAGCACTTTAGCATTGAGATGGTCAGTTCCAAAAAAAACCTTGGAACTCTCAGGAAGTAGAACATTCCAAATTCTCAGCATTAAACGCAAGGGAGTTTCTATGGGAGTCTTCCGGTCCCCAGAGACTGCTGCCGTCAATCATCCCCAGTAATGGGCTGTTCTCTGGCCCACACGATAACCCAGTGCCTTACCAGGAAGTCACTTCTCTCTCTCTCTCTCACTCCGGTGACACTGTTTGCTACCAAACTCAGAACTCTTAACGCACACATAAAAAGAGAAGGTGACATAGGTTTTTGACACCCATCATGGCGGAGGTGTTGGGACACCCAAGGGACTTGTGTACCTTTGGTCAGTGTCTTGTTAGGTGTCCGTTTGCACATGGAGCAGAAATGGGATGCTTGGACCAGCAATATGTTGGCTGTCCCCCTCAGGCGGCTGGTGATTTCATCTCTTGGGCTCGGTCAACAGGCAGGATAGAATGGGGCTTCCATTGTGGCACGCCTCACTGTTTCCCCCGCATGTTGTTGTTGTTGATGAGTTATTGCGCAATTCCATCGGCGACGGCTCCAGTGAGGGGATGCAGTAATCAGGAAATAAACACATTGTCTTCCCTTTCACACCAGCTGCAAAACAAGCACACCTGTGCCTCGCTGCCCCCTAGCTGAGCTAAGAGGAAGTTATCCAAACCTACAGGAAGTCAGTTCATCTGGGGGCAATCATTTGTCACTCTATGCACCACATAGTTTTGTAACATCACACGACAACGCGTAACCCTGGTCATGTGATTTAGGCCGCAGAATTGGCAGGTAGTTGGCAGCTGCGTGGCCGTGTTATGGACTATGTGCGTGCAAGTAGTCAGTCCTGCCTGGAGTTTCTCTTCCTCTTTTTCTACACTGACACTTTTGTGAAAGGGTTTAGTTTGATCATCCATGGGGGAAGCTGGACAACCACAAAGAGCTGATTAGAATGTGCATTGTGCCCTCCAATTAAACCGCTAACGGTGAAACAAACAGATTAATTCCTCTGGCAAGAGGCGGTGTATCAGACAGTACACGACCCGCAGCGCCAGATCAACAGCTCAAAGCGGTGCACTTTTTTGCGTGTGCGTAATGTTTCCCTTTGAAATTTTTTATTATTTTCCTGGCATTGGATTTATTTTTCCCTGACACGTGTGTGATACCCTGGGCATCACAGACCCCATGCTAGGTGTCACATCACCTGACACCGTCCTTGTTTTCTGTGCGAGCGTCTTTATGAAGATGTCTAAAAAAGCATTCGAAACCTGATGCTCGCCTGTTGCTCCTCGCTGTCTTCATTGTCCATTTATTGCTCTGCAGTTCGTGTCTCGCGCTTTAGCTGCGCTTGCTCACCCTCAAATCTAGCTCATGTGAGCTGTAGCCTACTAGTGTTGCTTAGCTTTCGCTGTCACCTGCTAACAATCACGTTCCGACGAGGTGGAAGAAGGAAAATTAAAAAAAAAAACAAAGAAATAAAGGGATCCTAGTCTTTATTTTCGTACATGTTTCGATGATGATGATGATGATTTGATGTATGCCATGTACATCCCCAGCTGGAAATGTTGCGCCAGTTGTCCAGCAGCGCCACATGAGAGGTGACGGGATGATTTTTGGATTCGCGTGGACATCCACATTTCTAACGTGACTAAAAAGCGGTCGTTTCATGGGACTGTGGCTCGTCGCAGATATGCAACGAGAATCTTAAACCTGCGCACGGCGAGGTCTCGGCGGGGCGCCGTCCAACGCATAAGCTCTGAATTGCACTTAACACGTTGAATCTCTTGGCTCAGAGGTTTAAATGGCGGGCGAAAGCGGGCCATTAGCCGAAAGCTTGTTCTGTTATCCAATACAATGATTTTCTTTTCTTTTTTGTTTTAATCATTTTAAATTCTTTTGTATAGATTTTCGTTCTGGGTTGTTCTTGTACAGTATTAGTTATGTAAAGATGTGGTCTCTAGTCCCCCCCACCCCCACCACCTCTCTCTCTCTCTCTCTCACTCTCTCTGAGTCCAGAAGCCACTCTACCAGCCTTAATCTTTTGGTGGTTCTGCTCAGAATAGGAAGTCCTCTGGGCTTTAGCTCGCAATGGACTTAGAGACATCCATGTACGTCACATGATCTTTCTTCGTCTGTGTGTGTGACGGTGTCTCTTTATTTCACAAAATCAAGTGAAGTAAAAGTTAATTGTCAAGCCCTTGCACACGCAGACACAAAGTTTCACAGGCCCAGACTCCCCCAAAACTCCGAGCCCAGGAAAAGACGGAGAGGAAAAACTCCCCAACCCCCCCGCGGTCTTTCCACAGTTCAGATCTGAAGAGCCTTTCCACAAAAGGTGAACATGTTTCACTCTGGACTTGATTGGAAGCCGAGGGTCACTTGAGGGCTGAGCGGTTGTTGACTGTTTAAGCGGACTCTCCAGACAAGCGGTTGAAGCTCCCTCTGGGCCACTGGACCTTGGCCAGTGCTGATCCAGTGGCCCAGAGGGTGCTTGATGGGGACTGTCCCCTCACCAGAGATGATGAAATCATGAACGGGCCCCTATTTCACCACCAGGTCATGACAAAACCTATCCATTTGTGACCTCAGAAGTGGGCGTGTCCACCAGATGGGTAAAATAGGGGTACGTTTAATGCAATAGTTTTATCTGCTATCCGAGTGGCTGTTCAAGTTGACCAACCAGTAGACCAATAGGGAGGGGGGGCTAGACTAAAGGCTGATTTATGTTGCGTACCTGGAGAATTTTCTTGCATCGCGGACGTTGTCATATTTTGTCACACAATGTGATTGGGTAGTTTTCTAACATTGTCATGGAGATTAAACTTTTCAATTCCTTATTGCTATTTTGGTCTGTAACATAACTTTGCTATGTAACGTGAAACATAAATCTGCAGAAATATAGAGAATGGCTGGAGGATAGTCTGGTTACCATGGAGACGACCGAACCTTTCGCGGAAGCATGAATTGAAAAAGTTGCGTGACACTTTCATTTCTGTCGAGCGGCACTTTACAAAAGTATCGCGCGCCCAACCATAAATCGGCCTTTAGGCAGACGACTCCTGCTCATGACCCACTAAGAGTTGGAGGGTAACGAGAATTTTCAAGGGACTTGGACCTATATGATGAAATTCAGGTAGCTCACCTGGTGAAAGAATTCTCCTGGATTTCCATGTGCGCTCTCATGTGCTTCTTGGTGTATTTTTATTTCTGTTGGTTTGATAGGAGGGTGTTTATTTTGGCATTGGAATTCTTTATTTTAAACTTAACTCAAAAGGGCTTAAATCTGAATGTAATCCAGTAATGTCATTGTTGGATACTAATTTTGACAGAATTATAAATAAAAGAAAATTACATATATATTTAATTTTCTTTTATAAATAAATGAAATAAAAAATTATGTATTAAATAATGTATTGCCTTATACTTTGTGTCTGTCATTGCTTCTAGTAGGACCACAGGAAAAACACGCTGTAAGCAATACTGGGTCATTTATAATTTATACAGAAATCTTAGAGATTGGCACTTTAACAAATGATAAATGCTTTCATAAATGAATCTGTTGTCAACATCAGATGGTAAGGCTTTAGTTTAGTCGTGGACCTGGAATCTGTTTTCAACAGCGCACAAGACCCTGACTGATCACCTGACCTATTTGATGAGGCGATACAGGTGCTTTGAAGGATTATATAATTAAATATGGTAAAGTCTAAACATTTCTTCCTTCCCTTAATCTGGATGTGGCCGGTCTCATCACACTTCATATTGAAGATCTGATCTGAATTAAATGATCACCCATTACACCCACCACCCAGTCCTAGGTGGGATCCACCTAATATCCTGTATATATCTGTTACCTGTGACCTCCCAAATGACCTGTGTTGGGGTTTGCATTGTGATGGACTATCTGACGACAGGTGATAAATTAAGTATTCGGTTTAGTTTGACAATTTGGTAACACTGCATAAACAGTATTAATATAAGGATATCATCATAGTGTCTAGTTTGAAATTGGGCCCAATCCATGGTTGCTTTTTCATATCTAAATATTTCATCCTGCTGTCAGATGGAAGTAAAAGACAGATTCATGCATCATGTAGCTTATTTGTCTACAGGTCATTGGCTCTGACAATGGGATGAACCTTCAAATAAGTAATCGTCTCCATTAAACCAAGCTTCCAATCACATTTACTCATGAGAACATTCAATCAGAAAAATAATTTAATATGAAGGCTCCTGAGAACCTCAAACAGGCCGTTGGACACAAGTCATTGAGTCTCCTCCATAGGCCTACTTGAATTCCTCCATCACAGAGTTTCAATCCAGATATGACATCTGTATTTTTTTTTTCTTCAAACACTGCTGTCAATTCTGTGTGGCTGAAGGATCAGTTATTACAACCTCACAAGGTCAGTGGAGCCTCAGCCTTGGTCACTCACGCTTCTGCCATTAGCATCATTGTGGGATATGAAGTCGTTGAACCTTTCGTCCAGTAGCTTGCCATTGGTAATAGAAGTAGCCTTGAAATCGACAGGACATGGAAATCATCCAGGAATGTCATGGCCCATGGACCGATTACTGCTCTGGATCTCAGGTATCCGGTCCCATCTTCTCCAGCATCGGATGCACGCATGCATGCCTCCACCAGAGCTTTAGTCTGTTGCATCTGCTTCCTCATTTCTCATGCACTCATCGCTCGCCTTTGAGCTCCAGGATGAATCCTGGGAGACTGGAGGATGGCCTGTCATCTGCTTCCAGTCTGCCTGTTCCCGAAGATTTCCCAGATATTTATGGTGATCCCGAAGAGTATGTGGACCTCCTGGAGGTATTCAGCAAGGCCCGGGCATTGCTGCCACATCGTCCGTATACCATTGATCTCCCTGCAGGCATTGCCCCCTGTAAGGTCTCTTCTCCTTGCCTGCTCCTGAAACCGAGACGATGGATTGGTAGGGTTAGAGTTATCCCCTGCGGAAGCTGGAGAAAGGAGGACAAATCCCTACACCCTTGCATGGACTATAGAGGACTCAAAAAACGCCACCTTCAAGCTAACAGATAGCAGGTCTGCTGAGGATCAGAAGGTTCACCTGTGTGCTTTCTTCTCCAGGAAGCTGTCTCTGGCGGCGCGCAAGGACGGATTTTACTGGATGGGGCCCCTGGGCAATCACACACACAATTTGACACAGCACTGCCAAAATTGCCTGATTATTGCATTGCAACAGAGTGCAATTCATGTCACAGTGCATAAAAGGCAAAGCATTACAGCAACTATATACAGTATATTTTTATATATAAAATCAAGCTACCAGAACACACCAGTATCTTGTTTACCATAATGTTTGGACGAGCACTTTGCATACAAAGAGCGCATGTCCCATTACCTTTCAAAGCGAGTTTCACTCGCCAACAACAGATTAAACATGATTATGTTTAGGTTTGAGGGGCATGCTGTGTATAGCACCGGGGGTACATTATGAAAAGAAAGGGCTTTTGGTAGTGTTGCTTTTGTATGTCTGTATGTATGATAACCACTCAACACATGGTTATCCTGAAGGGTAAACCTTGTCATCTCATTAGAGAAGATGCAAGTTCATAGGGGAAATACATACCACACGCATGCACAGTCCAGGAGAGATTCGGACAAAAAGGCTTTCATCGTCTCAACTTCAACACGGCAGATGAAAATATCAAAATAAGACTGCTAGAAATACGCCTAGCCTTTCATTTGCTGCTTTTCCAATACAAACAGGTAGACTGACATGTAATCCCACCGTTGGAATCTACAAATCTGCAAATCACAGAACCGATATGGAAAGATACTGTCACAAGAGCTGTCTGTGTTACGGGAGCAGGGTAGAGTTTCAGCCTTGATAGGCAGAGAGAGAGAGAGAGAGAGTCCTCTCTCAGGTCGGCCCTGGGTCTAGAATCTGACCAGCTCAGCCCTTAGCAGGGGATAGGAAGAGGAAACCCTGCAGTAGCTGTCTTCTGAGGGAGACTTGTTCTTAGGGGGAAGGGAGGTCAAAATCTTGGTTGCAATCTGAAATCTTAACACCAGATGGGGGATGAAATTACGTAGTGCCCCTTTAAGTTCTTTCACAGATTGTTAACCCTAACCCTAGCCCCTGAGGGCCTCCAGTGTTAACTCATGGTTTACAGTTGGCCCCCCATGAATGAAAAGCTATCCAGGTTTTAAAAGACCTTCATTACAATGGTGCGGTATTACAGCTTCAGCCAGAGCAGGCTTACTCTGTCATACACTGTGTGGTGCAACTTGACTACGGACCATTCTTTTGTAACAAGCTCAACCTCATGTCAATCAAAGTAATTGCAGTTCCTTGTGTTCTTTGCAGCTCTTCTGCTTCTGCTTGCCTTTGGATTTTAGCCTCAATCTGCTACATCGGAACACACACACACACTCACATTTTAGATGATATGATTTTTGATCTATTCTACTGCTGATTGTTTTCCTGTTTTGCTTTGAATGTTATTTTGTGGAAAGGTGTTCGATACTTCAGATCAAATAATACGATTTTTAATATATGTTGAAAGTATGACTTGCCCCCAACTCTCTGTTCTGATGTTCTTAAAAGGCCGTACATTTTTGTATTTGATATCAAATTATTATTATTGTTTGATATAAAAGCTATAGGATCAAGACAGGCACACTAAATATCAAAGCAGCTCTATAACCAAAATGATGCCTTCAGAAATATGTTGGCTGTAGTCATGAACAGATATTTTAAGTGGTCTAATTGGAAACTATTTAATTTTTCTGTGTGATTGTTTCAAACTATGAACAGTTCATACTTCCTGTGATCAGTAAGCCCCCAATGGCTGTGAACTGCTTCTCTCTACTGTGCCAGTGTAGTTACTTATGATGCATTTCAAATCACCTCGAGGATGCCACCATGGTAACAAGAAAAAAACAACATATATGACAACAAGAACAGATATCTTCTATTCAGTCTAAAATGCAGGATTCTATTTATTTTTATATTTTTTTCCATCATCCATCACGTGTGTATCCCAGGCTGGACAGGAGCGCGACCATGGGAGCATTGTATTCTCTCCTTGAACATTTAAACTCCCTGCACTCAATATAGTCTCAAGACAGATTTCATTGAAAAATACACCAAGAAGTGCACTACAGAGCAGAGAAGGGTGCGTGTGCATGTGTGTGGGCTGTACACTGGTAAACTGTGTTTACACCACAAACCCTGACATCTCCTCTGCTACCTGATTGTGTGCACTTGTAGCAATGTCCAGCGTGGATGTGTGGGGGGCGGGGGGACCTTTTAAAATCAGTTTTTAATATAACCTATGTCATCCTATCTGCTAAACACCGCCGTAATCCTTAAATCCCTACATTTGCACATCAAGCCGATTAGTTCCTTGATGTGCAAATGAACCAGAGCCAATAAAGTTCACGTTGTTTGAAAAGAAAAACACTGTACAAGAAAACCAATTAAATATGACGATGAACCATTGGCCATCATTGCAATCTGATGTGCTACACTAATACCTCCTTTTATGTTACTCTGAGCGCGTACATTTCTCAGCATAAGTTGCCCCTGTGGGATTTCAACCTCTAGGCTCTCGCAGTGTTGAGGCCACACAGGACATACAAGAAACATTCATGACTGTACAGGATATCATACAGTATATATACCGTGCGTTTCCTGTCTGAGCAGAACACTGTGATCTGATTCGCTGGTGGTATGAAAGTGCATGAAACTGACCAATCGTAGAGCAGAATCCAGTGGCATAAATGACTGTCTGCAGGGACCAATTAGCAGCAACCGCCAGTGACAATGGAGGGAGGCTTTAAATAGATAAGTATAGTGAGCTAAAACTAAACCTCAACATCCTTTCAATGATGTGACATTCTGGCTACAGCCATTACCATAACCTATAGAATAAACACATAGACTATGCCTTTGAATAGTTTATATTCACAGAAGAATGATTCAAATCTATAGGATAAACCAATTGTGTATGCAGTCCAATAGTTTACATTCATCACTGAAGAGTTTGCAGGATTTGTGGAGCTGAGAGGAAAGGTCCAAACTCTGAATCCCATGAGAGGCAATTTGACACCAGCCCGTGAAACATTAAACCAAAGTCTGACTCGGATTCAGTCTGCCAGTGCTATTCATTGTAAAATGACTTAATCCCACTGAAGGCTAGGCTGACTCCAAGCTAGCTTTGGCAAGATATTAAATATGACCGTTGGTTGAGAGGATAGGTGCAGACTTTGGGCCGCGATGAGAACAGAGCTTCTGGTATCTTAAGTGTAGTCCCGGCCAATCACACGGATCACCCTGAGGATTGGTGAACAATTTACAGCAGCGGTGTCAATCAGTGGCACAGCGAGACCTGGCACATATTTTGGTTGGTGTTGACCCGATGTCAACTTTCTGTTCCTGTGAACTCGAGCCCGTCAGCTACAATATTCACCCAATGTTCCCAAAAGAACCGAGATAAGTAGACATAACCCGACACCGTGCTTAAAAAAAAGCTTCTATTGGTGTTCTATAAGTTGCTAAATCATACGCAACATTCTCTCCGGAGAGCATGAAGACCCAATGGAAGAGAAAACATAATTTTAAAAGATGTACACAATGTGTGTGTGTGTGTGAGAGCGAGAGAGAGCAGGAGATGCATCCGATGGAGATTAATACATGGATCATAATGCTTCAAGCATGAGACAGAACAAAACTATACTGCTCATAACTGTATGCTTGGACAAAACCCACCACCCACCCACCCACTCACGGCTCACACTGCACAGATGCAAAAGAGAAGGTACAATTTAGTCAAGTAATTGCCAGGTGCAAAGCTGCAGGGGTGTAATTTCCGAACGTCAGGAGCATACGTTTCTTGACAGCATGGAGACAAGAGATCTACACAAGCATGTGTGTGTGTTGCTGTGTGTGAAACAGATTTTCAAGAGATGACGCTAGTCAAGACCAGTCTGACCTTTTCTGAGGTAGCTGAGTGGGTTTAATCCATCTTGCATTGATCACAGATGAGAGCCCAGAGTCATTATGTTTTGGATGGTGTAACGGATGAACCCAACTACATTGCATGATGCCATGTATTTACAACTGGTTTTCTAGATCAGCGTAGATAAGAACCATCAGGACTGCAACCCAAGAACTAGAAGAAAATAGTGTAGGCCAATGTGAAACATGGAGATTTATTACTTCAATGTCATGTTAAAAGTAACACTTTTATTTGTCGAAGTTTGAATTGATCTGTGCATATTTAGTACTTCCATATAGTACATTTGATATAGGGATGCTGAAGTACACTTATGCAATTGTATCAAGGTTGTTAATTGAAATATTTCACTGGTTATTATATTAAACCTTGGCAATCCCCAATTCAGTGCAGAACAAAATATATATATAATTCACCACCTTGCAATTATCATGTATGAAGTACATGGGTCAAGAAGGGTAGAGACTTAAAAGAAATTCAATGTAAACAAAATGATGTGATTATTTGTCCTCCCTCTCTCCGTGAGAGCTCATCTCCGGTCTCTCCGTTGTATGTCTGACAGCCGAAGGCCGCAGCAGACGGCAGCAGACCTCCAAACCGCACGTGGCCTTCCTTGTTCGGCAGTTTATTGTTGTTGCTGCTGAGGTGCTGCTTTTCACCGGTAGTGCACAGTGCTTCCACTCTCCTGTCTCTCTGCACCTGGAGGAACGACACAACGAGACAGACCCCGTGATGAAACCGACACAAAAAAAACTTTACTTCAATATATCAAGGATTATGCACAAACACACTCTACAGTGTCCAACAAATGAAAACAGCTTTGTGCCAGCAAGCACTAAGTTATGGAATGTACCATTCTGTTCTAGGCTGTTGTAGGCTGGTGGACTGATCTAGTACATATCTAGTACCACGTGCGTGTTTGTACATCTTGTTACATCTTATTAATAGTACTTAGCATTGTTGAGCATATTGTATGTTCTTAGATGTTGGTAATGGCAGAATGGCACATCTGCTCTTATCCCAGCTATTTATTCAGGCAACTTGGCAATTATGAAACTCGTTCCATTAGCCTCGTAACTATGAATGCTCGAAAACAGCTCGATTCTTATTATTTATATTGGTCTCCTTCAACAATTGTACTCTTTGTAAGTCGCTTTGGATAAATCTACCATCCGCCAAATGCCCTAAATGTAAATGTACAGTCAACCATGCAAGGCAACAGCCAGCACACAGGGAGCAGTTAGGGTTAGGTGGTGTCTTGCTCAGGGACACTTTGACACTTAGCTAGGAGGAGCCCGGGGATCGAACCAGCAACCTTCCAGTGGTCAGACAACCGCTCTTACCTCCTGAGCTACTGCCGCCCCAATTTCCATATGATGAAAAATAGGAGAGAGCATGGCAGAACTGTGGTGGTGTTCTGAAAGCCAGCCCACGATTCTAGTTTCAATCCCCCTTGAGCAACAACCCCCAGCTCTGACATCAGTCGGCCATTAGTGAGGGAAATGCACTGTGAGAACACAACTGAAGAACACCGCAGTATGCGCCAATTTAGGTTTAAGACTGCTCCCGGCTCATTTATGACCAATCAGGGCATCTCTATCTCTTCCCTGACTGGTTCAGGGAATCCATCTTGTCAATCAATATGGTGAGGGGGGGGGGGGGGGGGGGGAAGAGGGATGGGACATTTTTTGTTGTTGTTTAGTTTCAAAATCTTTCACTCTTCCGTTTCTCTGCTCAACGTGTGTGTATGTGTATGTGTGCGTGCATGTGTGTGTGTTCCATACCTCTTCCCTTCAGTCCTGGGCAGGCCTTGGGTCCACCCAGTCCCAGACGTGGAGCGACCCGTCCGTCGCGGCCGAGAGGAGGGTGCGTGGGCGCTCTGGGTGCCAGGTGTGGGAGGTGGTGCGGACCCCGCCGGGCGTCGGCCCGCAGCACCCCGACGGCAGGACACAGTGACCTCGGTGCTGGAACAGAACCTGCTGCTCCATCGTGTCCGGACCCCACGTGGACACGCTGAAGATCTGCACACCGCCATCGAATCCTATGGGGGGATTCGATGGCGATGGACACACACACACGCAGACACACACACTTAACAAACAAAAATCTAAATTGCAATATGGCAAAGTGCAAATGAAAATGGTGATGCGAAAAAACATTAAAAAAAAAGGCATCTCCTTGCCATCTGTGTCTCTCCCAAAACACCTCAGCGCAGGACCCGAGCTGCTCCACAAGCTGCTCCAATTATGCAGATGAGGAAACGAAGTGCGTCAGATGGAAGAGGTCTTGTCTGAGCTTCTATAGTTACGATTCAAACCGTGTCCCACAACAAAACACATCTTAAGCATTGCATTAGCGGTCGCAGTACTATCAGTGACCGTAGCAGCTTTAGTGCTTGTTTACTACACGACCACAAACAATCCATTACGCTCATAACGATTTCAGTTACGGGCGGCAATAAAACGAATCGTGCTGCAGTTTTGGTGGTTTTGCAGCCCTCCCCCCTCCCCCTCTGCTTCCTCACCGGATACGGCCAGGCAGTCCTCCAGCGCCGGCGCCCAGGACACCCTGAGGTGGTCCGGAGCCGAGCCGTCGAAGGGCCGGACGTCCAGCAGGGCCCGGCGCACGGGGCCGCCCGGGTTCCTCAGGTCCGACACCACCAGCTCTGCGCTCGACGAGAGCCTCGCCACCCGGCAGTCGGCGGCGTCTGGGCCCGAGCCACCCGCGGAGGCGTCCATGCACCAGCGGAGAGGATCCGTCGAGGCTGCTACGGCGGCCACCAGGGGGGGTGGTACCGGTGTGGGCGGGGGCAGAGCGGGGCTCCGTGTGTCCACGACGTAGAGGTTCCCGTTGCAGCCACAGGCCAGGAAAACGCTTGGGCTCACAAACTGCAGGGAACTCAGCGGCTCGGAGGAATCCATTTCTGGCAAAGCGAAGATCACACACACACACACACGCACACAAAACTCTATTTCAAGCAGCCTGATTGCAATTTAACCCGACATGAGGGTGGAGCTCCCTCCACCAGTCACAATAAAAGGTTCTCCCCTGAGGACCCATGTCTGCAGACAGACAGCTCACCCAGCGCGTAGCAGGTGCTCCCGGAGGCCAGCTGGGTGAGCCGGACGTGGCCCAGCCGGGACCCGTGGAGGACGCAGGGCTGCGGGGGCGGGCCTGCCGCCAACCGGCTGCCCCGGCCCCCTGCTGCCGGCTCTGGGGAGTCAGCAACCCCCTCTATGCTGCTGCTCCTTCTGATCACATCTGCCACGGACACAAAGGCAGGGTTCATATATTAGGGTGTATGTGTGGTGGGGTTATACTGTTCAGACTTAAGATACAGATCTCGCACGCACGCACGCACGCGCACACGCACACGCACACACACACACACACACACACACACACGACGGCAACGGTTTTCTGGCAACTGGAAGGTTCAATGCTGGTTCAATCCCCGCCTCCTCTTAGCCAAGCGTCAAGGTGTCCCAGAGCAAGTCACCCGAACCCCAACTGCTCCCGACGAGCTGGGGTGTTGCCTTGCGTGGTTTGACACACCGCCGTCGATGTACGAATGTGTGTATGAATGGGTGAATGTGAGGCAACATTGTAAATCTTACCGCTCTTGTCTCCCCCGATGTCCCACACCTGCAGACTGGAGCTCCGCCCATCGTTAGTGACCACACTCCTTATAAGGGAAGGCAGGTATATCACATATGACTGCACACTGCCTCGACAAGATTTTTGAGTGTTACGTCGCAAATAATATTTTTTTTTAAATGCCATCTCATTCATTTATTTTTCGGGCCACTAAAATCGTACCGTGTTCCTGGAATGTGTCGGAGGGAGTGAACGGGGCCATCGGTGAAACCTCCATGAACAACTTTAAAATCCCGTTCGGCACAGAGACCCTGAACACGTTACCAAACAAAGCACACACAGGCAATCATGTAAGGACGTGCACACCAGAGTGCTACATACACACATTACATTGAATGTAGGCTATTAAAGTGGTCATCTCAAAGAGTTCCGTTTCGTGCTCTTTGGCGACACCTACAGCGAAAACTCTCTGGCGGACCTCCATGGGACCAATCACTTGTTGCGTTAACTCGTTCAGCGATTTAGTGACATTACGGTGACATTTATTCACAGGAAAATCTTCGAGATTACCACTTTAAGTAGTTCATTTACACTTGGCGGACTTGGGTCTTAAAAATCAAATGTGGAAAAGCTCACACAGCATCGAAAGTGTATCTATTGAGTTACCTTATTTTGGTCAGCAAAGAGTTTTGGTGGCAAGTGCAGCTCTAAAAGCTCATTTCGATCCGAACTGAATCCTGCTACACAGATGGCTGCAACGTCAAAACCCAAGTCATGTTTTCAGTCAGTATTATGAACAAAGTAACGTGTTTTAACATCATGTTCATTGCAATTGTGTAATCATTACTATTGTCTAACTGTATTGCATAAAGCCATAGTTGGAAAGTGAATCATACATTATAGTCTATAAAATAGGATTTTCTCTACTACTTCTCTGTAAACAATTATCCATGTGTCCACCTTTTCAAATGTGCTTACTTTTCTCTGACGTCCACTCTATGACTCTGGTGGGACGGTCAAGGTGATACACGTACAGGTCCCTGTACCTGGAGAGAGCAGGGTCAAACAAACACGTGTGACGTGACACGGCCAGGGTGAGCGAGGTCTGCGCATGCGCACGCTACACGCGCCAAATGAACTCTCCCGACGCCGGGTGGTCGCAGCTCGTAAGGTTGAGATCAGCAGTGAGTTAACACACTCTTTAACACTTTCTTCAGCAAATCAATTGTAATCAGGGGTGGTCTGTGAGATGTTTGTGTGCTGCGTGGTGTCGTATATCTCTCAGTTCATCACAAAGGGAGGAGAATCCCCAAGGAAGTGAAGAACCAGCTCACGTTCTCAGCGACTCGATGAACCAGTCGTCGATAATGTCGTCAAAGTGATCCTCTTTGACGTCCCGGGTATCCATGAACCACGGTGCTTGGTGGTGGTGGTGGTGGTGGTGGTTGTTGTTACGCCGCCAACGCTTCTTCCTCTGGACTTTTTTCGGGGATTTACACTCTGGTGTAAAGTTGACACCGCCCTCTATCGTAAGCTGCAGAAATGCAAATCGCTTATTTATTTAACCCCCATAGGGTAGGAGGATCAAATAAGAACATGGATGTCTTTTCACGTCTCCGTACGTAATCGTTCCTGATTCCTTTGTTTATTCATAAGTTTGACACAGACAACTGGTCATAATTGAGCCTTGTACTGCCAAGTGTAATGGTAAGGTATGATGCCGCTGTTCTTCCACGGCCTTCGTCTGTATCGCCCTTTATAAAGAAAGGTACAATGTACATACAGGATAATCATAGAAGGTTTGCAAATGAGACCTGCATTGTATGATTCTGTCATGATCGGGTTCAGGAGCATGGTGGCCATTAGCCTGAACCCCTGACTCTAATAAAGCTTAGCCTAGATATTCAAAACCATCCTCATCCATCCTACAAATATAAATCATGCCTCATATACACTCAAGTAAGATTCTAAAAACAAAGTGAGGTGAGCGAGAGGGAGAGGAAATTGTATTGAAGCGACGCTATGCTGCAGTGAAGTGGAGCAAAACTCCTTTGTGTTCGTCGCCGTGTTGATGGCTCACACTGACATTTGGACAATGGCATGTTATTAGCTTCCAGTAATCAAGGGTACGAAGTTGGGTGGACAGATGGTGATGGCCACTCATAGCTGCACCTGTTCTGTTCATTCAACGCCGTGTTCATTCAAAGAGCGATGATGCGGTTCCAGCTCGTCCGCCCCCCCCCCCCACACACACACACACACACACTTCATAAGCATGCAGAGCTGGAACGCCCCAAGACCCCAGTATAGTCAGAGCAGCGTTTGTTGTTGTTGTTGCTGTTGTTGTTGTTGTTGTTGTTGTGGTCAAAGACACAACAGAGATGAAACACCTACGCTATGTGGTCCTCTCTCTGTACCGGCTTCCGGTCACCTTCAGGGTTCCACGATCAAACTCCCACCTGTGTGTGTGTAGATATGCCCCATCGATCTATTAATATACACCAGTCTTCCCTATTCGGCACATGTGCTTCATAGCTTACCATAGTAGGTAAGCTCACTCCACCCCCTCGCCACTCAGTTAACCGACTGTAATGCAAATCACATGCATTAAAGTTCCTAGTTTTGATGACAATTCTGACAATGAATAATAAAGCTGTACTTTCTCCCGGACAGAGTGACTGATTGCACAGATCCTGTCAGACCCACAGACTTCATTCTCTTTGCATCACATGAACCGAACCGATCCTCCCGCCCTCTCTGCGTTTGGCATCAACCCGTCGTCAAGGGAGACAGGCTGACTCATGTCTCTGCGCCTCCATCTCCTCCTGCTCTCCCTCTGCTCCTCCCTCGGTGTCTTCCAAGTTCTATTGTATTCATAATCATAACAATTGTTCAGAGGAGTAGGGATGAGGATGAAGTGACACCTTGCCGACACTCGCAGCAGACAAAACATGCATTTGCTCTTGCACAAAGCTCTGCACACACACACACACACACACACACACACACACACACACACACACACACACACACACACACACACACCACACACACAGAGATTAGACATTGAATGAACACAATCACATGCACATAACTTCTATAATTACCACAAAAACACAACACACACCCACTTGCACAATAACAGTTATTAATACCAGCACATTAGGCTGTTGATCCTCTGACATAACAGCACATTCATTCATACTCCAGCCCATCTACCACCACCTCCACCACGCTCATTCATACTCCAGCCCATCTACCACCACCTCCACCACGCTCATTCATACTCCAGCCCATCTACCACCTCCACCACGCTCATTCATACTCCAACCCATCTACCACCACCACGCTCATTCATACTCCAGCCCATCTACCACCACCTCCACCACACTCATTCATACTCCAGCCTATCTACCACCTCCACCACGCTTATTCATAGCTCATTCACCATGGGAGATGGTAACTGACAGGCTATATTGCATTTTTGGGCACGGTGGCACAGTGCTTGCACTGCTGCCTCACAGCAAGAAGGTCCTGGGATCGATTCCCGCTTGGGGCGCTGTTGACTCGGGGTGCCCAGGTGGGTTATCTCCCGGCCTTTCTGTGTGGAGTTTGCATGTTCTCCCCGTGCTCCGCGAGGTCTCCTTACGGAGTAAAAGAACCCCAATTAAAAACATGCGAAGAATCGCTTCTCCTGTCCAATCCTTGACCAAGACGTGGACGAAAGATCTGGAGCTGATGGTCCCCAGGTGCTGTCAAGAACAGCTGCCCACTGCTCCTGGCTGCCCCTGGAGGGGCAGCATAACTCAGGATGGGTTAAAAGCAGAGACTTAATTTCCACGGGCCACACTCCCTGCATGTGTGTTTGGTGGCCACCACTTCAAAACATGCTGTTTTGTGTGACCATAAAAGTGTGGATTAATAAAGTTGTTGTTCTTCTTCTTCTTTTATAGTACTGTGACACAGACTCAACACAAGTTTGTGTTTAATGCTTTCATTTTTAAAATACATACATATCATTGAACTCTGTACAAACATGAGATTGCAAATAGGGTCGAGTGTAATAAAAAGTGTAATATACAATCTGCTTGGTGACTGTGTCAACACAACTTCCTGATATGTCGTGGGTTTAGAGGGCCCCTATGATGTAGAGCTTGCAAGGGGCATGATCGATAGTTCGACCCAACCGACCAGCCTACCCTGTGGAATGTACCCACTGGTAAGTTGATAGATCATACATACATGGATGTCACTCATGAGTAGATTGGGGTCTTGTAATGGATAATTAACATGGTGGTAAAATGGGGGGCCTTCAATTAAGCATCCACTATAGAGGGTGCCTTCTGGATATCACCAAAGTCATGACCTTCAACACTGTTGACATCCAAGGACAGTCTTCTCCGGAGTTTTTCTAGGTGGTGGTTAAACCCATTAGGGGAAGCTTTCACTGCATTAAGTGTAATCGGATCTTTATTAGAATGAGGCCATCCAGGCTCCATGAAATCGGACATCCAGGCTCCATGAAATCGGACATCAATAGTGGAATCGTCAGGACTACGAAACTTGTCTCCTACCAGAAGGTGCATCTTCCATCCTGCGCCCTTAAACGTTCCATCTTCTAGCAGCAGCTCATTGGCTCTGTTTCCTTTCCTAATTGAATTCCCATAGACTCATACCCCACCTAGTGGCCAAGAAGTAAACCAGAAGTGAAGTGAACCAGAATATGCAGACTCTCTGTCCAACCCCTCACTGTCAAATATAATGGCCAATCGAGCAACAATGTCAAAATGCAGGCATTTGCATAAAGTTAATTGAACAGTCACCTGTTGACTCGGGCTGCAACTGCCAGCAATGCGCTCACCCTTGGTGGCTATGATCATTTGCATCAGACAAAGTCAACAGCAGCAGATGGACACTAAACTGTGTGCAATGGGAGGCGACCTTAAAGCTCTCTCTCTCCCGTGTCCACTGAGCTTTTCATCTTGGTGTCCCAATAATTTACGTTTATGCCACGGTCGAAACACTGAAACGCAAAAACAACACTATAATGCAATCAAGCCGCTGCGGCTGGAGGTTAGGAGATAAACAGGAAAGAATTAAAGTATAGAAAGGTGGAAAGCTTTCAGCACAGACTGAAACTCTGGACCAAGAGCCAAAGTCCTCAATAGATCGCCACCAAGGGAACAGGGCTGAATGCAACTGCAGAATGAGTGTCACATTCTCCTTTTGCGTGGCCCTCTCAGACGTCTTCATGCTGGGTGTTTACCACACACCCATCTGAGCTGAGGCTGCTGGCTGAGGTCGGCCAGGTCTCCAGCAGAGAACCAGCTACACTGGCAGGCGTACGCCCGCCTCCCACGGCTCCTCCTCAGCCTGGCCTGCAGTCTCTCCCCATCGGGCATGTTGTTCCTGGAGAGAGAGAGACACACACATGTTTCCAGGGTGATCTGCAGGTAGTGGTGCATTAACTGCCTATAGACCCGCAAATAGGATACAAGGCGGGTGTGTGTGGAGGGAGTTTTTTTTTCTCAACAAAAAGAGCTATACAATCTGGTTTTCTTTCCATTTGTTTAGTTTTTCATGTTGTGGGAGAAGTGGACTAATTTAGGGAGGAAATGGAGTTCCCTAGGAACAATACTGCCACCTTCTGGCAGAAAACATTTCACACGTGATCACTGAATGTCATTTTAATAACAAAATAAATATCCATATCCAATATGGAGGATTCTCATACAAGGTAGAAATTGACTGTGTGTGTGTGTGTGTGTTGTCGCCGAACAGCTCTCTCATCCTTGTATGATTCTTGCGGCGTCTCTGCAGTGCTCACCTGAGGAAGAGATAGTCACAGGAGCCGTCCCACTCCTGGTCCTCAAACGTCAGGACCCGGAAGTCACACGATGTACACCTCAACTGGTCACACGACCTGTGGGCCAGGGTCAGAGGTCAGCTGTAAATGAGTTAGTTGGCTCGGAGTGAGAGAGCGTATTTGTTAGTCGGTGATTTAAGCACCTCTGTGACACCAAAGTTCCAACACCATACTTGACTGAGGATCCACCAAGGAAAACGGGACGGCATCTGTATTTCAAATAAACAACACACTTGTATTATTTATTTTCAGTCGTGGAGATAATTATACCATCACACCCCCACCCTGTCCTTTTTCTACTTTGATCTCCGTGTTAACTAGCATACTGTCCCACTGTTAACCAGCACTAAGGTAACAAATAGTGCTCATTTATATATTGAACAGAGTGACTTACTTTTTCTCTTCTGATTGTGTCAAGGATTTCCCCACTGCCTTGCTTCCTTTGGGGGTCTGCGCAATCTATAAATAACAAGGGACGAAATAGATGTCCATGTGCAGAAGCAAACCCACCCCACCATGTACTCAAATGTATGAGGTACTCATTTTCTACATAGGGATGTGATTGATAGCCTATTGCTTGAACACACTCCCAATAATACTGCAGCTCAATATAACCAATATACCGTCACCTGTACACGAGTGGAAGCGTCATACTCTCCATCTAATAGTTCTTCCAGGAAGGCATCAATGTCTTCTGGTTCACTGCTGGGTTGAAATGCAAAGTGTTAAGAACGGATGAACGTGTTCACATGCTATGACTGTTGCCGCTGGGGGCAACAAGACAGGCTCCTTCTTGAACTTGGCAAACACATAAAACACAAGCTGTGCAATGCAAACACCGGCGGCTGGTGTGATCATCATTATGATTAAACGATAAACAATAAAAGTAGCAAGTTTTAGACCGTGACGGGAGGTTTGCCTCTCCACCACGGTGACGTCAGGCGGCTAACTAGCTAGCGTGGGTTGCGAGCTAGCCACGGTAGCGTCACCCCCACCTGTGTTTTCCGTGGTCGTCGCTCGGGTGTTTCGGGGCGTGGCTCGAATCGCCTTGAGTTTGACACAGCGCCGGATCGTCGCGACAAAACTTTTCCTCCACTTCGTCCAGCAGCTCGTCCAGGTCGTCCTCCATGTCGCACGGCGCGATTGGCCGCGTTCGGGGCTAGCTCGCTAGCAGCCACCTGGACGCTCATGATGACGTCTGTTGCTAAGAAACCGAGTCGATATTGGGAAACATACACAGGAGGTTGCTATGCTGCCATTCGTGTTATAAGGTTATTACCCGCGGCTGCAGAGCGGGTTATATGACACGTAGAACACATTCATTACGTTAAAGTTATGTCGTGTAATGTTACTAAAAGTTATGTCGTGAATTATTGTGTGTCGACAAAAAGCCAAGTCGTTGTCGGCAGGATTCGAACCTGCGCGGGGAGACCCCAATGGATTTCTAGTCCATCGCCTTAACCACTCGGCCACGACAACCCGATGGAAGCATACCTACTGGAGTACTTCTGTACAATAACTAAGTGAATGGGCTATTTTGTATTTCCTTCTTCGTGAAGATGATACATTATGCATTATTCAAGCACGGATGTAAGTGTCGTGATACCATGTAGTTTATGCACTAATAATGGTATATACTGTTAAGGTTATTTAGTTTGGAGGGAAAACCCAGTAGTTGTATAAATAATTAGGGATTAAAGCAAAAAAAACAGTTCTGACTGAAAACTTTTTTAAGGCCAAGTCATATTCCCATCAAGTTGTATTCACACTTCATTAAAATACCAATAGCATTTTAAAGGGAAAAGCTTGTCTATTGCCAGTTTGCTTTTATGTAATTTCAATGCTGTTTTAAATCTATGAAATAAGTTTTTCGTTTTTAGTCACACAAATCAGTGTATATGTTATGCGCAGTTTCGAGCGGTCATCTATTGTGGCTGGAGTTCAGGTTCAGGTTCAGGTTCTGGATTGTCTGTAGCAAAGCAGCGAGCTCGGGAATCAATGTGACACAAGGCAGTATCACCAGGAATGATTCAAAGTTTATTTAGATACACAGAGCATATATACAGTTCGCATGGGACAACAAAAGGAACATTTACATATAGACACAACAAATCATCAAGGGAAGCAGACATAGAGACGCCTCTAAGACAGCCATTCAGGGAGCAGGGACAACAAGGCCGTCCATGGAGACCCTTCCGTCCCCACTCCCCAGACAGCCAATCCGGAGACGCCAGGACCCCAGGTCCCACGTGGATATGTAACAGACAGACAGACAGTTAACTTGAAGCAGGGATATCATGGCCTCACGTGACCCACACAGAGATGTGGGTCTCCATGCACCAGACCAGGAAGCAGGGACTGCAAGGTCTCCGGTTGAGACCTTCCGCGGGACAGCCAGTCCCGATAGAAGAGGCAACGTGTTCCCACAACAACACCTGCGAGTGCGTCTCAGAGGCCTCCCGGGGCAAAAAAAAGTCCATTTACACTAAAAACCTATTGCCAATCAGTATATACCATGAGGGTTTCACCAGAAAAAATATAGATGCCCCAGTTAAGGCCAACACTTCTGCTGCCTGAGCTGACATCTGACCCCTCTCCCTTCTCCAACTCCCAATCCCAAATCGGCTTCTCCTGTTCTTTCGTCCTCTTGTCACTCTATGATCCAGTGAGTCAGCGCTCACAGTGACTTGGCCAAGTAATCGCGACTATGCCTGCCTTAGGTTGTCCCGGGGTTTCAAGGTGGGATCTTACCCGTCATAGGCTAACCAGCCTTCCATACTGGCTTGTTGCAGGATGCCGAATATGAGGTACAATCAATAAATCCCCACTGATGCTTATGTTCAGCCCATAGGATAAGTGGTGTAGGTTGCAGTTGTGGAGGAACAGGGATCGAGTCATCTGCCATATCGTTCAATCACGTGTGGCCGTGATGGAGACACAACAGGGAACTTAGCCTGTGTGTGTGAGGGTGGGTGGTTGGGGGTTGAGAAATGTCCATGTTAATATCATTGTCAAATGTTATCAGTTTATCTCAGGGTATCATTCCATCTGATGTGTTAGTGTCAGAGTAAACCTCAACTGGATTTCCATGAGGTGGGGTGAGTGTTTATTTTCCTGTTCTGGCAGTTTGGTTGTTCCACATATAAGTCAAGTCAAGTCAAGTCAAGTCAACTTTATTTATATAGCACATTTAAACAACCACAGTTGGACCAAGGTGCTGAACAAGCTTAAAAACAGCAACAAACAATAAAAGAAGCAAAAACAAATAAAAACAAACAAAGTAAAAATATTAGAGCATAACAGTAGAACAGGGTTAGAGCACAGTGAGAGACAGGGAGCCTAAATGCAGCTCTAACTGAATGCCAGTGAGAGAGATATAAGCACCATTAGCGGTTGGCGTTTGAAAGGTAAACCCATAAATTCTGAATACCAATGGATCAGATTGTTTCCACATTAGATCCCTTCCCAATAGACTAAGTGGAGAGGTTAACAGTCACCAGGTGAAGAAGTGGCGTAAAGCATGTTTGTGGTTATCCTCTATGGTGATACAATACAGTGAGTATTGTTTTAGGTTTGTTGTTCATCTGCAAACACCTGAAAAGGTTCCTTTAACTGATCCAGTTCATGTTTAGACTCCACTCTGTGGGCACCCCTACTGTTTATCTGATCTATGCTGTTTGGGATTCCACTGCATAGGAAATCTGGGCTGGCCCACTGTTGGTGTGTGTGTGTGTGTGTGTGTGTCTCGCTCTGCAGCAGGGGCTGAGGGGTGTGTCCCGGGATGGGGGCGTGTGGCGGGGGGGGTGTGTCCCCTGATGGGGGGCGTTGCGATAGTTGCCATTCTGTCCCTGCCTACAATCTCTCGCCCAATGTCCAAATCTCCCACAACGAGAACACTGATCATTCTGTACGTCATAGCCTGGGTGGCCAGCATGTCCCCAACCCGATCGTACGCTTCTCCATCCTTACTGTATGCTTTACCACTTCTCGATTAGATGAACACTACTTGATAGGATTGGCACTTTTTATTTGTATTTTAAATGTATTCATTTATACATTTTTTCTTAATTAGGTGAACACAGTATCAGGCAGCAAAGTTGTCGATATTATGAAAAACTCAATTATATTGTGATAGCTTGCTGTGCTGCACCTCTGTACCGCCGTTCTATAAATAACCTGTTGGCAGGACTTTGGAGGAGCACAGAGGGCGTGGTAAGCCCCGCCTCCTGGAGGGTCCTTCTATATCCCGCCCCTTGTAGCTCAGTCTCAACCAAGACAGCGGTCACCACGCAACACCTTTCAGGCCGACTCAACCACACTCTAGTATCCATTTCTCAGACAATGCTTGAAACTGGAACACCACATGAGCTAGACTCAAACAGTTATAACCTTACAAAGCGAACCTCTGCGCTTCCTTAGCTGAATGATCTCTAGGATGTCACCCCTTCACAGCATTTTCTCTACAATCCATCCAATTCACAGCAATCTCTATACCAATAGTTTTTAACTTGCGCTCAATGCCACACAAACTCTACAGACAACTGCAAAATACTCCAACTTGTCCAGCATAGAATCAGAGGGAACACTTGAACATCAAACTATATTGTAACTTAATTTTTGTTATGACAATGTGTATGTGTCGACAGTCAGCGCAGCGTGTCTGGACTTTCATGGAGAGGAGAAACAACCAATGGCCCTTTCTTTCTTTTTCTCTCTACCACTCACTCACACACACACACACACACACACCGCCAGCAAGTCTCTTGAAATATATTAGTTACGTTCGTTTTTTTGGGGTTTTTTTTCCTCTTCCGTATCCTCGCGGGTTTTAAAAGATGCATATAATGCCATGATTGCACTTTCATGGTCCTATGTAGGGGAGAGTGGGGTGATTTGTGCCAGGGGGGAAGTAGTGCCACCCCTTGTTTCTAGAAAACCATAAAAGAAATTGGTCATGTGACCACATATTTTTGAAGAGCCATCCATTTGACTCACCCTGCAAAAAAGGGAGACACATGGAATGAGAGGTAAGCACATTTAAGCTCGAAAAACAGTTTTTTTCCTTTCAAAGTAACATTTCTATGATCAAGGTTTTTTGATTGTTGTGTCTGAACAATTATAGACAAGTTTGAAAACATTTGACACATGTTTTAGTGCTTTAGTATGCTACACTATGAGTCTATACAGTTAGCACGATGTTGGCCCTAAACTGCTCCATCATGCTAGTTTTTCAAAATGGTGGGGTTGGGGTGATTTGTGCCAAAGGGCCTGGGGTGAGTTGTGCCAGTGGAGAACACACACAACAGAGAAAATAAAAGGGCTGAAAAGGAGAAAAGGAATGAATATAAGAAGAAAGGGGCTCTGAAAGGGTCCAAACCAACCAAACCCAAAAAGAAAGTAATTGTCTACAGTAGCTCAGAAGAGACTGACATCTCCATTCCACTTAACGACACCACTGATGAGAGTTCAGATGGCCAGAATGATGATAATGATGATGGTGACAAGGATCTGTCTGCTGGTGACTTTGTCATTGTGAGCTTTGCAGGTAAAACCACATCCTATAACTACGTTGGATTGGTGGAGAAGGTTGATGATGCCGACATCAGTGCAAAGTTTCTCAGGCAAAGTTGTAAGAGGTCTGTGGATGGAAAGCCCATCTTCACATTTAAAGAAAATGATGAAGGAGTCATCCGTAGAGGTGATGTGCTCAAGAAACTACCCACACCACAAAAACTTGGTGGTACAGCCAGAAGGGAGGAGAAGTTCATATTCCCCTGCAGCATCGACAAGTGGAATGTTAAGTAGTAGGCCGGATCTGTGGGTTGCAGTCAATTAAGTCCTGATTGTGAATTTCATTTTGTTCTTGTTAAATGTCTTGGTGTAGAAGAAAGGATGTTGAGCAGTAGCCTGCTTTTGTCAGAATTGCTACTGATTTTGTTCATTTGGAACTGAACTTTGTTCTGAACCTGTGTTCATGCACTGCTAGGCCTTGTTTAAGAAAATTGACCTTCAATCTTTGTAAAATATTTATTTTATTTACTTTAAACCTATATTTACTATAAACCTTAATGAGTAATTTTCTATTGTATTTGTCTTGCTTTTATATAGTATTACAGTTTATGAGATTGTCCTGTTATGAAATGTCCTGTTTTACTTCAATAATCAATGGCACAATTTACCCCAACGTATTCTCTCCAAAGGCACAACTTACCCCGCACCGGGGGCAAGTTGTGCCATGAGACCACTTTTTTTCTGAAAGCTATATTTCTTAAACAGTTTATTTCAGATCCAAAGTTATTGTTGCCAGGGATGCACCACATCCTGAAATATACGTACATATTTTAGTTGGAGACATTACTGTCATGGCCTCACAAGTCACTTTGAGTAAAAAGTGGCACAACTCACCCCACTCTCCCCTACAGTAGTTCTTGGTTTTGCTTGCTTGGATCATGGACAGACTTGCTGTTGTCTATTTCAACCTTGAGCTCTATCTGAGGCACCTGCTATTGCCTTCTGTCTGTCCCATAACAGTTTACATTTCTCCCACTCAGCGAACGTCTCTCGTAGATTTCGAAAACCCCAGTTTGGGGTTTTCCAAACGCGGGTCCCCGGGAACCCCGGGCGGGTCCCTCTTCCTCAGTTTGGTGAGGGGGGAATTTCCCTGAACTCTTGATAAGAGTCCCCAGCGCTGGTTGACCCTGAACGCCTGTGGCTGAGCGGTAGAGGTTCTTCTCTACCTTTCTCTGTACGTCTAGCCAATTAAGCGTACTTTCTCAGAGAGAAAAAAAAAAAATAATAATAATCATAATAAATATATATATATATATATTCTCAAATTTTGCCTCAAATCTATCCTACCGGTGATCAATCGGTCGGTCTTCTAATATTACATTAGGCATCCGATTCCGGAATCTTTTTATCTTTTTCCGTAATCAGGCTTCCCATGTAGGAATTCCTCTGCATCCAGGCATCCAGCTCAGGAATTTTACCTCTGAGTCCGTGCATCCGTGCCTCCCAGAGACCGGGCTTCCCTTGTAGGAATTAAACCTCTACAACCAGGCATCCGGCTCAGGAATAGTCTCTCTGAGTCCGGGCATCCGTGCCTCCCAGAGACCGGGCTTCCCTTGTAGCAATTATACTTCTACAACCAGGCATCCGGCTCAGGAATATTATCTCTGAGTCCGGGCTTCCAATATAGATCCAGCTACACTGGGCATCCGATTCAGGATAGCTACTCCTATCGGGCAAGATGTTGTTGTCTTTTTTCTTTTTTTTCTTTTGTCTTATTTATTTTTATGTTTATTTTGATTTTTAATGTTCATCTCCTATCACCTATTGTGCATTTAAATCCTAATTGGGAATACCGGAGAGAGTAAGTACAATTCTTATTAAAAATAAGATTGAAACTTACCTCTGTCCAGTATCCCACTTCTGACACCAAGTTGTTATGCGCAGTTTCGAGTGGCTGGAGTTCAGGTTCAGGTTCAGGTTCTGGATTGTCTGTAGCAAAGCAGCGAGCTCGGGAATCAATGTGACACAAGGCAGTATCACCAGGAATGATTCCAAGTTTATTTAGATACATAGAGCATATATACAGTTTGCATGGGACAACAAAAGGAACATTTACATATAGACACAACAACTCAACAAGGGAAGCAGACATAGAAACGCCTCTAAGACAGCCATTCAGGGAGCAGGGACAACAAGGCCGTCCATGGAGACCCTTCCGTCCCCACTCCCCAGACAGCCAATCCGGAGACCCCAGGCCCCACGTGGATATGTAACAGACAGACAGACAGTTAACTTGAAGCAGGGATATCATGGCCTCACGTGACCCACACAGAGATGTGGGTCTCCATGCCCCAGACCAGGAAGCAGGGACTGCAAGGTCTCCGGTTGAGACCTTCCGCGGGACAGCCAGTCCCGATAGAAGAGGCAACATGTTCCCACAACAACACCTGCGAGTGCGTCTCAGAGGCCTCCCGGGGCAAACAGATAAGAGTGAAGCTGACTAGTCACGTAGGTCAAACAGCTGACTAGTCACGTAGGTCAAACAGCTAACTAGTCACGTAGGCCCCACAGCAGAGTGGAAAGTTACTGGCCCACACGATGAATACATCCACAACTCCCAACAGTATATGTTTTTATTCATCATTATAAAGCTAAACAATGTCAGAAAAAGAAATTAAAGACCACCCGCACCAGCATTAAAGAATACATTTCCAATTCCTGCAATAAGTGCGATTCTTGAAGCAGACATGGAGAGAGGTGGTTTATAATTGCCCAGACAAGGGACTTTGTAGTCGCGATTCAACTTAATCCACGTGTCATTTAAAACCAGAAGGCACACAATTAGATTAGTAACGGTATAAACATGTCATATTACGAGTGTCGTGACCAAAACTATCATGGTTATCAGTGTTATCGTTGTATTGTTAAAATGTACTGAAATTATTTCTTATTTCTGCATTTCTTTTACTTATTTCTAAATAACATCGCCAATATTTTATTTTTGGGGTATTTTTCTAGTTTCAGTGAGTTTTAGTCTTCCCCACATATCTTTCTGCACATCATGCATTTAGCTAAAAGATAACTTAACTTGCATTGGCTATAAAGTAACGGGTGGTGGCCACGAAGACGACTCGGAAGATCCCAGAGATATTTTTCTGCATGTTTCCTGCAGACAGGATAACGATCTTCAATCAACTGTTCGTCAGCGCTCTTGCAACACACCAAATGCGAGCACACTTCAGATCCTCTTACGCCCCTTCTCCACCAAAGCATTTTCCATTTGTGATGGATGAAAAACATCCGGAGCGCTGTCCCCGCTTTCCGTCGTGGTGTCTGATGACATTGGAAACAAACCCACGTTCCATGCAGTGCCTGTGCACATGCGTCTGGGAGACTGTGACTAACTTTGGTTAATGTTGGGCAGTATTTACGTCAGTTTTTGGGCGATAATCAACCAATTTTTTAAACCGTGACTGTTATGACAGTCAGACAATCCCTGTAAATATCAGTGAATGTATTGGGCAATTTGTACATCAGTTGAGATAATTAATCCAGGCAGAGTACTGACCTACATTTACATTTACATTTAGTTTCAAGTTTCAAGTTTCAAGTATTTTATTGTTACTTCACAATTTACACGTGAGTATAAGCAGTGAGTGAAAAACTTTTTGTACAAAACGCCCGACAGCCGACAGTAATTATAAAGGAATACAAAATAGAGTAAAACTACAAAATAGAAATAGAACTAGGGCATTTGGCAGACGCTTTTATCCAAAGCGACTTACAAAGAGTACATTTGTTGAAGGAGAGGCAGCAGTATAACACTGTGGTACCTGAAGATAAGAATAGAGCTGTTTTCCAGCATTCATATTTATGAGACGAATAGAACGAGTTTCATAATTGCCAAGTTGCCTGCATAAGTATCTGGGCAGGCGTGCAATTCTAAGCATGATACAACATCTGAGAACGAACAACAATGCTAAGTGCCATTAATAAATGTTGACATGTAAACATAAACAAAGACCTACATGACACACATTCTCTATTTTTGGGATTTACATACTATTTTATTTATATAACCTTTATCTTTCAGGAAGAAAGAAAAATCAATTCTAAAATAAATGGGTAGCCAATGAAGGAATTTTAAAATAGGTGTTATTTTGACATACACATCACATGTAAACACAGCATGTATACACAATGAAATAGTTAGCAGCAACCAGGCAATAGGCAAACAGCAACAATATCCAGCATTGTTCTCGATCAAGTCTTTGATCAAAGATATACAAAAAAAATCCTCACGTTGACTTTAAGGTAATTCCGGGTAACCTGGCACATTGAAATACTAAACATTCAAATGTTTAGTTTTAGAACCATTGGACCATTTTGGACCCAAAGTCTGGATGGATTTCAGGGCGTTCATGTCCAGTGGATGAAGGTGTGCTTCTAAAAGGATGCTTTTTATTGTGACGTTGCTCCTTTCCCGTAGTGTATTCTTGAGACGGCCCTGTGGTACAAACACAAGACGTACAAGTTCAGATTCTACCAAAACAGGAGGAGGGCTAGTAGTGGGAAAGTGATGGCAGCCCAGTTTCCGAGAATCACAACCACAGCAAACAATCTTATTGTTCTAATGATTCAATGATGATGAAAACAGCCAATCAGGTATACTGGGATCAAAACTACTATTTAGTCAATTAGTCCAAACAAAGCATATTGTGATTTTTAATTTGCTTCAAGATACATGTAATTAACAGTCAGGTAGGGGTTAGGAATCTTGCTGAAAGATACCTACAGGTAGACTGCAGTCATTGGGGTTTGAACCAAGGAGCTTTCGGTCTGGGATTCTAACACCCTAAAGCCCACCAGACTCGTCCCAAAATTGTTTTTTTATGTATTTTTTCCCAGCCAAAATGTCCCGGGATCCATCCCCAATGTCTGCCAGGCATGCATGAACTCTTAAATTGCGTTTATCTGTAATATGTCACTTTGAATAAAAACAGGGTGAATGACAAGTTGGGTGATGAGTTTGACATCATGCATTCAGGTGTGATTACATCGTTCTTACACAGCAGCAACTTACATAGCTGAACATGAACAGCAGCAATGCTCCGAACAGCATTATTGTGGATAAAACCACAAACAAGATCACCTGGAGCTCGGGTGGCCCGTCAGGACAGCCTGTGAATGAGAACAACAAAACCTTTTAGGAAAAGAGAAAACCAAACCTTCAGGTCCTTTAGCCTCATTATAAGCAATGACGTCATTCATGTATTATTCTAACTGACCCCAGCCACCCCACCCACACACATTTCACCTTCCCTCTGAGTCATGCCAGTTGGTGAATAGGAGAAAGGGGACTTCCCAGGTAGGGGAGAAGTTGAAATGTATGGAAAGTACAACGATGCAACCCTGTTAAACTGCTTCTTACTTCCTCTTAATCAGTAAGAGGAAGCCTATTGTGGACATTTTCATCTCTATATCTGGGGAAATTCAAAGTTCCCACTGGGTTTTCTTGACCTTTAACCACCTGACCAGAACCGGTTAGGTCACGCCCGCCATGATGTTGGATAAACAAACTGTCGTGGATGCATTAATATTGTGGGCCAGTAACTTTCCGCTCATGTCCACCTCAATGTCTGGTAAAAACCAATGAGGAACTGCTAACCAGCAAACCGGTGATACTATATCTTGCCCACTCAGTTAGGTTGTTAATCCAACTGACCACTTTAGTTCTTACGCTTTTCGGTGTGAACTCCCAGTATTCACTTAGCAGATCCCTTGCAGATAGAGCACAGCCATACCCTTTCAATTTAGTCCAATAATTAAGTCCTAACTTGATTTGCCGCAGTCTCAGGGGGGCCTCTCTCATTTCCACCAACAAAGCTGGAATTGAGGTAGATCAAAATGCTCCTAAAATCCCTGTTGGGAGTCGTGGATGTATTAATATTGTGGGCCAGTAACTTTCCACTCTGCCGTGTGGCCTACGTGACTAGTTAGCTGTTTGGCCTATGTGACTAGTTAGCTTCACTCTTATCTGTTGGCCCTGGGATGCCCCTGAGATGCACTCGCTGGTGTTGACCTCGAGTGTCGTTGTTGTCGAACGTGGGAATGGGAGGTCAACGTGAGACCTTGCTGTCCTTGGTGGTATATACAGTATATGCTCTATGTATCTGAATAAACTTTGAATCATTCCGAGTGATACTGCCTTGTGTCACATTGATTCCCGAGCTCGCTGCTTTGCTATAGACAATCCAGAACCTGAACCCGAACACCAGCCACAGTAGATGACCACTCGAAACTGCGCACAACACAAACAATCCAGATGCTGATCCGCTGAAAGTGTCTCCACAAACAATCGCTCGATACAAGGACAAAGTAGAAATATGTGGTTTTGACCCATATAACTTAAAGGATAAGTTACATTTACCAGCCGTCGCATACCCCGATATCTGCAACTACGTTGTATACAGACCTCGTGGGCGACAAAAAAACGAATTAAGTCCTACAAGTGTATGGATGCCTATAACTTTTTTATATCTGGCTGGGTGAATAGTTTGTTCATGAAACAAGTGCATAACGATAGAGCAGTTGTATTTGCAAGGCTAAGTTTACAGAATTTTAGTATTGTAAATGTTAATATCGACACTGTACTAGGGCTTGCACAGAAAAGTCGACTTATCGACGTCACTACCACAAATCGACGGGACGACTGACTCGGCGACGCGGACCCGTGACTACTCTGTCTGATAGCTATTAGCGTTGTATATCCACCAACTTCCAGTTTTCCGAATTGGCTTTGACGTCACTTTCAAGTCAAGAATGGCCACCAACATTAGGGCTGAAGAAGCCCTCAATACATAAAAAAAAAAAAGCAAAAAAAGAATAGACAGCACACAAGTAATTAACAGTGGTTCTTAATCTTTTGCAACATATTTTCTGTGTCCGAAAAGTCTTACGTTGCGACCCTAACATTTTGTGCATCGTTTGAAGAACCCCATCAACATCTGCCTTAAATTAAACCTGGGCAGAGGCAGGTTTAATTTGAGATTAAAGGATGTTTGGGTCAATGTTCACCTTGATGTTTTTCCATAGGACTTTTTGAAATACAATACATTGTATTAGCAGTTCTGTTATTACGTGAGAAAACTTATTACTTATTTGTTAACTTGGGCCAACAATAAATAATCTTCCCTGTACTTGTTGAGTGTCTGGTTGGTTACTTTTTAATTAGAGTTGAATAAATTCAAAGTGGCAGTCCATGCCTTCTTCTTAGCCTATCATGCTGTTTGTTCTTAATTATAGGGAACTCGATGTACTTGAAGAGGGTCTTTTCAATTGCACTGAAATTCTGTGACCGTTTTAACTTTCTGAGATGTTGCTTAACTTGAGATTAATTAGTTCTAGACTCTAGAACTAATTAATCGCAAGTGAAGCAACGTCTCAGAAAGCCATCTGTTTAGTGTGGATTGATTTAAGTAGAATTAGCCTAGTTCTGACTTAATTTAAACCCTGAACCCGAAACCGGCCCAAGAACACACATTATTTGTTGTCTTTTCATATCGTATTTTAGTGTGTGTTAAGTGTGTATCTGTTGTGTGACTGTGATACCGTGTGTTGCTGACCCAGCAGGAGACGGCAGAGCGCCTCGATGGGCTGCTGCTGCGTTCGCTTCCCAACGGCACGGTCAGGCGCTACGTCGGGAAGTGGAGCTGATGGAGGACAGCTGGAACATCCGCCTTTCCGACGTGCAATGTGGGGACCGTGGCACGTACCTGTGCCGTCTGTCTGCCCCCGTGGGAGAACAAAGCCGAGAGGGACGGCTCCAACTCTCTGTCACAGGTATACCCACCTCGGTCTCTCTGGATTCTGCTCTGCCTTTCTCGACCCCTGCGGGTCAGGACCCCACTTGCGCTTGCCACTCCTAAAGTACTATGAGTGCTCCTTGACTACTTCACTGGGACGTTGATATTGCAGGCACACCAACTAGAAAAGGCAATTTCTGAAGAAATTGCGGTGTGAATGCTGTATTCTGAAAGGCTGACGCTAGACTGAATTGCTGTCTTGAAGTTGGAGCTGAAGGACTATGAAGAATTAGAAATCTGAATCACCTGCTTTGAATATTTTCAAAATGTATGAATGGGAATGTATGAAAGATGTAGAAAATGTAAATGTTTGAATGAAGCTTGTCGCTGAAAGTAGGAATAAGTTGAATATGTTATTGAAAGGCTGATGCTAGACTGAATTACTGGCTTGAAGTTGGAGTTGAAGCACTATGAAGAATTGGAAATCTGAATCACTTGTTTTGAATATTTTCTCAAAGTATGAATGGGAATGTATGAAAGATGTAGAACATGTAAATGTTTGAATGAGGTTTGTAGCTGAAAGTAGGAATGAGTTGAATATAATTTATTGAAAGGCTGACCCTAAAATGAATTGCTGGTGTATATGAAGAGACTATTATTTGAAGCCCACACACTTGGACACTACATTAGTGGCAGCATTATTTGGCTTGTTTCCTTACTGTTGGATGAGCTTTGTAGCTGAAGGCATGGATGACAAGGTAAGAGTGGACATGGTTCAAAATGGCACCCCTGCTGCAGCAGGAGTCCACGAGTTTAAAAGCTTGAAGGTAGCTGAAAGAACTGAACTTTTCCAAGGAACTTTTGAGGGTGCCTGCTGCAATTTAAGCAAGCGATAACACACAGATGTGTAGGAGAGGAGTAGAGACACAGATGTGTAGGAGAGGAGTAGAGAGATACATGTATGTACTTTGAAGTAATGTTTCATTAGCACACTAACAATACCTAAAAATAAAACTGTACTTTTGTATTAACAAGGTCATTACTAGGTCTTGATCTTAAATCAACAATTAGGCCTACATACACAAAGCACACACACAGCATAAACACAACATAAAATACATAGGCCTATACTCAAAAACACAGTATGCAGACAAAAAAATTGATTGTGTGTTATATGAAATTACGGCCACACCCCTTCTCACTAGGGGTGGTAATAATAATCGATTCTTCGATGCATCGCGATTCTCTCCAGAACGATTCCGAATCGATTCAGATAAGTTAATAATCAGAATTTAAAAAATTTAATTAGTTTGCCTGCTGCAACATTCTGTTCGCTTGCTGCAGAGCGCTACAGAAAACTTTCTGCCTGCCGGTTCTCTGCTATACACGCATGCGCACCAAACACATGTGCGAGTTGTTTATATACCTAATTTCCGGACTATAAGACGCATCTGAATATAAGCCGCACCAGCTAAATTTGAGGGAAAATACAGATTGTTCCATATATAAGCCACACCCGACTATAAGCCGCAGGTGTTTTAATGTTTAATTGCCGTATATAAGGGTTCCTGCTACCACGGAGGGGATTGTCGGGACAGAGATGACTGTTTGGTAACGCAAAGCGTCCCATTTATTAACATTTGGGAAACACAATAAATCTTTCAATCAAACTTTCACATCTTTGACATGACGAACAGCATTCGTGCAGTACACAAATAATACAACGGTGCGCTCCCAGCGCACGTCCTGTAGTCATAGTAGTAGTGCAGTATAACAAAAAACAAAGCTTACAGCACTTGACGAGGCAAAAATGGCTAAATTTAATTCGTTTTTAAAAGTGCTTGCCTGTAACACGGCAGTAAAGCTGCAGTAACACGGCTGCTTAATAAAACCACCGAAGTCCTCTTCGTCGGTCCATAATGAGGGTGTGTGCATGAACACTTTCTTGGCGCAAACTGTCTCGCTCTCCTACTATCTGTCTCGCTCTCGTGTTTTGCTCTCGTTACCTGGCGCGAACTGTCTGTCTCGCTCTTGCGCTTCCTTGATAGTGCGCCCCTGGTGGCCTCTGAGTAGCAGTATATACATATTTTTTTAAATCACGCATGGAAATGTACATAAAAAAATTGTTGCATCGAGTTGCCACACAGACACACACGTGTGTGTTTAAAAAGTATAAGTCTGGTTGTTTCCATAGTTGCATATATGTGACCGTCACAAGTTTACCTGGGTTTTGATGTGTATATTACGTATGTGGAGTTAATATTGTGGGCGGGATGGCAGTTTTAAAAATATAAACACACACACACACACACACACACACACACACAGTGTGTGTGTTTGTCTTTATTACTATTTGGGGAACAAAACCTGACAGCACACTCACGGTATGGGGAACAAAATTCTTGTGGGGAACAAAAACCTGGACCCCACCAGGGAAATCATTGAAATGGATAGGGGTGACGTTGCTGATATGACTAGTGCAAAAATTTTAATGAAAAAAAAAAACCCCACACTTCACAAAAACCTGCAAATGTGTGTTTGAGTGTGTTTGAGGCTGGCCCTCTACAGACTAAAAAAGGGTACTGCAGGTTCACTTTTTCGCTCCAAATACACACTCCATCCACCAATCAAACGCTGACCTGCCTGTCACGTGAGATGATCACTCCATCCACCAATCAAACGCTGACCTACCTGCACGTGAGATGATCCACATTGGCGGGAGATGAGAAGAGCCAAACTTCGACGAAAAGTCAAGACAAAGGTAGGCTAATATTAATTAACTAACATAATTAACATACAATTTATTTAAATGTTTTGAAGGTAGAAGAAGCAAACATAATATTAATTAACTAACATAATTAACATACAATTTATTTAAATGTTTTGAAGGTAGAAGAAGCAAACATTTAACCCTTTTAGCCCTAGGGTATTTTCTCAGTCATTTTGCTGCATTGTAACGGTTATTTATACATTATATAAATAATATATTTATAAATGTAATATTATATAAATGTATATATTGGTTATTTTTCATAAATGTGCAACTCACCGAGTGGTTAGTGGTGTTCGTTGATGTTACAAATCAAGTATCCTAGCGAAATCGTGTTTTATTTGGCATTTTATATATCCATTGAAACGGAACCCGGACCGGAACTGGGGGCTGATTACGTTAAGCTGTAGTCTTTTCGCTCTGTTCTCCGTATCAACAGTAGAGGTGTAGCACCTGGAAATACCCCTTTAAAAGTATTTTGTTTTGTTTACACAGAATTACTAATTTAATAGTTGATAGTTTTATTTCCAGTGAGTAATTCTGTCATCTCGCCAGCAGAGGGCCGCATGAGTAGCGAATTGTTTTTTGTAAGATACCTGCAGAAGAAGTCAAGGTGCAGAGGTTAGGGGGAGCGGGAAAATAACGTGCGCGCGCAGTCTTGTGAACTTGACCTTGCTGTTCTGATGTTGATGCTGCCTTTGGAAGTAATTAAACTGAACTAAAATACACCGTCGTTGTCCGAGTGGTGTAACAATTTGGAGGCCCCGCTGGGATCATTAAGATCCAAATGAGGATTACTTCGCAGCGAAAGACCACGGAACTCTGAGAGAAAAGGACGGTAAAACCCCGGTGTGTGAGAGCAAGGGACTGGAGGTAGCTTAGCTTACAGAGCTAACAGTTGCAGTCTAGCTAGTACGACACGGAGCAGTTTTATTGTTTTATTTTTATTTTTATTGAGTAACGAACGCGAACAGCAAGATGACGGAGCACCGTGAAGAGTTTCTTTTAGAAATTGAAGAAAAGTTGATTGGATTAACCGTGAAAGAACTGCACCGAGTTTGTGAGAGCTGTAACATTGCGGGCAAAGGCTCAGCAGACATTACAGGTAAAACTCGCCGTGCACTGGTTAAGCACGTTATCAACTTTTGTGAGAGCACTGAGTTATTGGAGGAAGAGGATGAAGGCATGACTGTGCTTTTGCAACTGAACGACCTCCTTGACACTCTGCGAGGCAACCCGGTGACCGACTACGCGGATGCGGGAGCAGCAGCAGCGGCCGACGGCGGGAAAGCAGCGGCCGACGGCGGGACAGCAGCGGCCGACGGCGGGAAAGCAGCGGCCGACGGCGGGAAAGCAGCGGCCGACGGCGGGGGAGCAGCGGCACTCGCCACACATGTGGTTGGCGACGGGGGAGCAGCTCACTCGGCGCAGCCCGCGTCGGAAGGACAACTAGGAGACAGCACACCATCTCTGTCATTGCTGGAACAAGGAGGAGCCCTGGAGACAGCGCGGCACAACGAGACTCAACGCGGAGGCAGAGAGTCCATGAGCAACAGCTACTACGTTTCTTCAAGGGGGTTCAGAAAGGACTTCAAAATAAATGGACATGTGGGTGAGTCAACCTCAAAAGACACTCTTAGTTTTAGTAGCTTGGAACATCAGATTGAAAGTGGGCTAGGAACAGGCTATACTGAATTTGAAATTGTAGTAGCAGTTATTCGTGCTGTGAGGCCTGGGCTGAAACTGAGGAGTTATTTGGAGGGGAAAAATAATCTCACCCTTGCTACCCTTAGACAAATACTTAGAGCCCACTATGCAGAAAAGGATGCAACTGCATTGTACCAACAACTGACAAAAGCTGTGCAGGGACCTGGGGAAACACCACTAGATTTTCTGGTCAGAGTGCTGGATCTACGCCAAAAGGTACTGTCTGCATCTGAGCGTGCCCAGTCTGGCCTGAAATATAACAAAGAGCTAGTCCAAAGCCAGTGTTCACAGTCCATCATGACAGGCTTGTCAAACGACAACATAAGAGCAGAAATGAGAATGTATCTGCGAAATGAGGAAAGTAGTGATGAGCTGCTGCTACAGAAGATGCAGGTTGCGCAATATGATGAAAATGAGAGGGCACAAAAGATCAAAGCCACCAACAAAACCACTCATCGGGCAAATCTGAACTCGGTAGAGAGAAGTGAAGAGGAAAATGTCCCTCCAACCACTGTGCTCCTAGCTAAACCTAGCAAACCAATTAAAGAAAACACCCTATTTACAAAAATGGAGGAGAACAACATGGCAATCAGGGAGCTTACAGGCCAAGTAGCATCACTAGTGCAGACTGTCCAGCACAGGAGACAAACGGGTGATAATAACCAAACCAACTTATCTGTTAACGCTAATAGGAGACCAAAAATACAGTGTGTAGCATGTCAGCAGGATAACAAAAACTGCAACCATTGTTTCAAATGTGGCAGTGACACCCATTGGGCAAAAGGGTGTAGAGTAGGGGAGGGACAAAAACCGTCGGGAAACTGGCGGAGGTTGTGACCAGGGGACCCGCCATAACCTCAATAGTAATGTCCCAAAAAGACCAAAACTCAAAGCTGAAACCACCGATAGAGCCTGTACACCTGCATGAAAGGCAGAAAAAAAGGTCAAAATTGTCCACTCCTCAACCTGTAGCACCTTTAAAGTTAAATGAAAAGCAGAAAGATCAAACCTCTCATTCACATAACGCTGGTACAAAGTACAAACAAGTAGCACAGCTGGTAGGCCGAAAGTGTCTAGTCTGGTGCAAAATGAATAAGGTTAAGACTTTAGGTCTGTGGGACACAGGGGCACAAGTATCAGTCATGAGTGAGGCATGGAAATCCCAAAACTTACCTGATGCAAAAATCCATCCAATCAGTGACTTGTTAAAGGGTGAGGAAATTCTGGATTTAAGAACAGCCAATGGCTCAAAGATTCCCTTTCAGGGATGGGTTGAGGTTAGTCTCAATCTGTGTGACCCAAAAGGTCAAACATCAGAGTCTGATGAAGTAATAGTCCCAGTGCTAGTGAGCAGTGACGTAGTACAAAGACCAATAATAGGGTTCAATGCCATTGTGGAAATAATGAGAGATCAAAAAGTCCAGGTGCAGCCCAGTGAAAAAGTAGCTCTGCTCAGACAGTCACTAAGACTAGGTTCAGGGAAGGCAGAGGCACTCCTAAATCTGATTCAGGAAGCTACCAATGACAATGTTACTTACACAGTCAGAACAGGACGCACGCCCATTGTAGTTCCAGGGGGACAAGTCAAGTGCATTAGCTGCCCTGTAAAAACAGATATCAAAGTAAATGCTGAAATGCTCTTTGAACCCGAAGAAAATCTTTCTTTAGAGGAGGGATTGGAAATCACTTGCCAGCCGGTAAACATTTCCTGCTCCTTGCGTAAAGTTAACATTTATGTCAGAAATGCCACACAGCATGACATCTCGATGCCAGGTAAAATTATGATAGGGAGCATACAGAGAATAACAGAATGTTATCCCGTGTACCCAGAGGAGCACCATGTTAATGCAGTAGTTGTCGAAAATGCCCCAGCTCAACTTAATTCTACCACAGAAAAGTCACTGAGTGATCCCAAAGACAAACAGTGGGATCCACCTGTCAACTTGGACCACTTGACCAGTGAACAACAAACAGTTGTTAAACAAATGCTCAGAGAAGAGTCAAGTGTATTTGCAAGGGACAAAGATGAGGTTGGTTTTATTAAAAACTTACAGATGGACATTATGCTTACTGATAATACCCCAGTAGCTAAAACATATAATGCCATACCACGACCATTGTATGAGGAGGTAAAAGCTCACATACAGGACTTGTTAACGAAAGGTTTCATCCGCAAATCCACCTCCCCATATGCATCTGCAGTTGTTTGCGTGAGAAAACGAGACGGAGGCCTGAGACTATGTATTGATTACAGGGGGCTTAATAAAAAGACAATCCCAGATAGGCACCCCATACCACGCATTCAGGAAATACTTGATGGTCTGGCTGGGAACGCTTGGTTCAGTGTACTGGACCAGGGCAAAGCTTACCACCAGGGTAACATTAGCGAGGACTCCAGGAAATGCACAGCCTTCACAACCCCATGGGGGTTGTACGAATGGAACCGAATCCCATTTGGCCTCACTAATGCACCGTCAGCTTTCCAACGCAGTATGGAAGAGAGCCTCGAAGGACTCAGAGACAAGATATGTATTCCTTATTTAGACGATGTCTTAGTGTACAGCAAAACATTCTCTCAGCATGTTGAGGATATGAGGTCAGTCTTAAAACGTCAACAAGCCTGGGGAATCAAGCTGAGGCCGGATAAATGTGACGTTTTCAAAAATAGTGTGCGTTACCTTGGAAAAGTGATCTCAGCTGACGGCTACAGAATGGATAATAAAGAGATAGCTGCAGTACAAGCGCTTAAAACAAAACCACCTACAAACATCAGAGAGCTCCGTAAACTCTTAGGATTCCTGGGTTACTATAGGAGTTACGTGCAGGATTTTTCCCGTCATGCAAAATGCCTGTATGACCTGCTCTCATCAGACATAAACCAGAGTACGAAATCTAAGTCCAAATTTCAATCAGCGAGGGCAGGACAACCCCCTCCGAATAAAAAAATAGAGTGGACTGACACACACCAAAAAGCATTGACCTATCTTGTTGATGTCTTGACTAACCCACCTGTAATGGCTTATCCCAGATTTGAGGATCCATATATTTTGCATGTTGACGCTTCCGAGGAGGGGCTGGGAGCAGTCCTTTACCAGAGACAGGGAGGCAAACTGAGAGTTATCGGCTATGGCTCACGGACATTGACACCAGCAGAAAAAAACTATCGACTACATTCAGGAAAACTGGAGTTTTTAGCACTCAAGTGGGCGGTTACAGAAAGGTTTAGAGACTATTTGTTTTATGCTTCCTCTGTAACTGTGTACAGCGATAATAACCCTGTTACTTATGTCCTGAGCACAGCTAAATTAAATGCAACAGGACATCGCTGGGTGTCCGAGCTGGCTGACTTTAACTTGACATTAAAATATCGTCCGGGGAAAGTAAACACGGACGCAGACTTCCTGTCCCGGGCACATTTGAGTATGGATGCATTAATGTGTGAATGCACAGAGCAGTGTGGCCCCGAGGTGTTGGGTGCAATATTCACTGCAGTTGAAAATCAGAAAGAGTACGATGTAAACTGGATCTCAGCCATTACGTGCAGCCCACATGTTCAAGAAATAGCTGCCGATATCCAGTCAGACATAAAAATAACACGGCAGGAGCTGCTGAAGGCACAGCTGCAAGACACTACCATTTCCTATGCGATCCAGCTGAAAAAGTCTGGAGAGAAACCAGACAAGATAAGAGGGAAACGACTTTTACATGAGTGGAAAAGACTGTATGTTTCTCAAGAGGGGTTGTTAAAACGCAAAACGGCAACATGTAGTCAAATCGTACTTCCTGAAGTGTATAAAGAGTTGGTTTACAAATATCTTCACTGTGAAATGGGTCACCTGGGGGTGGAACGGGTCTTACACCTGGCTAGACAGAGGTTCTATTGGCCTGGGATGCAGAAGGACATTGAGTTTTTTATTACAAAAGTGTGTAGATGTAACATTCAAAAGAAACCTGCAGTCCACACCCGAGCTCCCATGTGTCATATACCTGCTACGGCACCATTTGAGATCATTTCTATTGACTATCTTCACCTTGAAAAAAGCAGGGGAGGGTATGAATATATTTTGGTAATCATTGACAACTTTACCAAGTTTGCTCAAGCGTACCCAACCCGTAACAAATCAGGCAAAACGGCAGCAGATAAGATTTTTAATGATTTTGCCCTGAAATATGGTTTCCCTGCTAAAATACACCATGATCAAGGCAGAGAGTTTGAGAACCGTTTATTCAGACAACTGCAAAAATACACGGGCATTGCAAACTCTAAAACAACTCCTTACCACCCTCAAGGGAACCCAGCTGAAAGATTTAATCGTACATTGTTATCTATGCTGCGGACCTTGGATGAGGAGAAGAAGGGAAATTGGAGTGACTATGTGGGCAAAGTTGTACATGCATACAACTGTACGACTAGTGAAGCAACGGGTTACTCTCCTTTCTATTTGCTTTTTGGTAGAAAGCCACGTTTGCCAATTGATGTGATATTTGGGATAAGTGAGGAGGAAGGATGTAACTCTCATGAGGAATATGCTAAAAAATGGCAGCAACAAATGAAAGAAGCATATGACATTGCATCCAAAACTATCAAAAAGACTACAGCAAGAGGAAAAACATACTATGATCAAAAGAGGCAAAGTGCAGTGCTTTCTCCAGGTGACAGAGTCCTTGTCAGAAATATGTCAGAACGAGGAGGGCCTGGGAAATTGCGCTCATATTGGGAAAAGCAAATACACATTGTGGTCTCTCAAAAGGGGAAAGACAGCCCAGTTTATGAAGTCAAGTCCTTAAGTGGCACAGGGAGAGTCAGAATCCTCCATCGTAATATGTTAATGCCCTGTGATGCTTTGCCACTGCAGGAACTAGAAAATAAAACTGAAAAAAATCAGCTTGTTCAAAAAGCAAAGAGACACAAGAAGAACAAAACAAAAGATACATCGGAGGACTCAGAGAGCTCAAGTGAGGATGAATACTACTGGGCTAATAGACTGAGGCACCAGCACCACAAGACTGGAGAGCAAAATGTTGTACCTCAAAATGCTCCTGAAATACTTCAGCCTGAACCTGAGGCTGACGCAGAGGAGGTCAGGGAGGATACTCCAGCCCCAGTGCTTGTGGACAATGACACTACCGGAATTGATTTTACTAGGGTTGACACAGAAGAGGTGCCACAGACAGTTCCAGCTGCAGACTGTCCTGGTGACCAGGAGCCAGAACTCACTGACATGCAACCTCGTCGTTCACAGAGGGAAAGACGACCCAGGGAAACACTGACGTATGACTCATTAGGTCATCCAACGCATCGTGTGGTGGGGCTTCCCACAAACCCACTGTATGTAAATGCACTGACCCCAGGTTATGGACAATACTGTACGACTTGGCCACTTCCATGGATGTTTGGACCACATCTGGGTTATCCTTCACTTGTTTCCATGGGATACTACTGAAAGACTGTTTGTAAGTTCAATATAGACTGTTGTAAAGCATAAGAGAAATATGGACACAGTAAAACTTTGTGAACTAAGTACTAAATATCCATTAAGTGTGTCACCCGAGAAAAAGGACTGAGATCAGCGAAAAAAAAAAGGAAAATACTTCTGTATTCGGTTAATGACTGTGATCCTTTGTTGTTTAAACTTTACTGATTAAGACCGAATTTCTGGTGGTTATATTAAGTGGTTTGTATTTCAAAAACGACATATTGGTTATGTGTGACATAAAAGTCCAGCCATTTTGTTATTAAGCTTTGGTATTGAAACTGTAAAATTGGTGTGTTTTCAGACAATAGAATAAGAAGTCTCCGGAGAGGATATGGAGTGAACAGAAATGGTTTTGTGTCAAAGAAAAATACATAGAATTATACTATTGTTGCAACTGCTCAGAGGTAACCTAAACGGAAGTTTAAACGCTTTAAGAGTAGAATGTGATTATATCACATGGTACGAAATAGTGGTCTATTATGAGGGTAAAACCTGTGAAATGCATTTAAACTATTTACTTGTTTCGTACATTCAAAAGAAAGATATTGCCATTGTGAGTAACGTGTTTTTTTTTATAGTTCATGTGGTACTAGAAAATTGTGCTAATGTTGAGGACAACCTTTATTTTGCAGGGGAGGAATGTAGCACCTGGAAATACCCCTTTTAAAAGTATTTTGTTTTGTTTACACAGAATTACTAATTTAATAGTTGATAGTTTTATTTCCAGTGAGTAATTCTGTCATCTCGCCAGCAGATGGCCGCATGAGTAGCGAATTGTTTTTTGTAAGATACCTGCAGAAGAAGTCAAGGTTCAGAGGTTAGGGGGAGCGGGAAAATAACGTGCGCGCGCAGTCTTGTGAACTTGACCTTGCTGTTCTGGTGTTGATGCTGCCTTTGGAAGTAATTAAACTGAACTAAAATACACCGTCGTTGTCCGAGTGGTGTAACAGAGGCTAGAACCGAGCGAAAGGACTACAACCACCCCCCTTTCCGTTTCCGGTCAACAAGCAACGAGTCTTTCAACAGAAATCAATGGATTTACAAAATGCCAAATAAAACACGACAGAAACTTTATTTCGCTACGATACTTGATTTAGAACATCAACGAACACCACTAACCACTCGGTGAGTTGCACATTTCTGAAAACGAATGTTTAGGGTTGTTTTAAGGACAGGTTTGTGCATACACGTACGTGGCCCGCCATTCTGAAGCAGGCGGGGGCGATTCTAAGGGTGGGTTGCACCAACGTGGTTTAGGGTTAATCTAGGGTTAGTAAATCTAGGTTTAAACTGGGTTTTAAATTAACCCGAGGTGCGTTGCACATCTCAATTTTAAGCCTGGATTAGCTAAACCAGTTTAAACAAAGATTAAAGTAAGATTAATTCATTTTCACTGTCCGCCATCTTGGATTTTTACCAGATGTAAAAAAAACAGAGAGGGTATACCTATTAAATGTCCCCAAACAACCCCAAATGGTAACCTATCTCTAACAATAAACATACTGTAACGTTCTCAGATACAAGCCAGAAATAATATGTTACCGAAAAACATACAGGCAATGTTTTCTGAAAGGGAGGGGGGTTATAAGTTAAGGGGACAGTTAAACTTCAAGGTCGGCCGCACACGCACAACCAAAAAGAGCTTTTGTATCAGCATCTATGGAGTTAAATTGTGGAATAAGTGTGGAAGTACAGAAAAGCCAAAACATCAAACAGTTTAAAAACAAATAAAGACTTTTCAAGACTCTTCACAAAGTACAGAAATTTAGAAGAGCCTCTGTAACATGTAGTCGTTTTGTAATATATGGTATTTGTATTTATATATATATATATTATATATATATAGTTAATATTCATATAATTATTTTGATAGAACTCTGTAAATATAGTGATTATAGCTTTTTTATTATATATACTGACATGTTAATAATATAATATTAACTATACAGGCTAAATTGATCTGTTAAGGCATCGGTTTTCAAACTGTGGGGCGCGCCCCACTAGTGGGGCGTGGAGGAATTGCAGGTGGGGCGCGAAAAACAACAACATTTTAGCCTACCCAAACTGATAAACGTACATGTCATAAAAAATAAACTGAATGTCATGTGTTATTTTTTATACAGATCACTTAGAAAATAAAATAGTCTACGTTTTGCCACAAAATGTGTTATTCGGGGGAGCAAAATGTTTCGGAGGTTTGCGTGGATAGCCTACACTCTGTTCCCTCGCGCTTCTCAACAACCACAACAAACCACACGTGGAGTATCCCGCCTCCTCATTGGAGCAGAGCAGTGGCACGCATTGTATTGTCTAATCAAATGAATGAACTTGTTTAAATGCCCATCGGGATATTGACAGACCGCTAGCCTACATGCAATGAGACGACCTTGAAGAATTTCAGAATAGCCTATTCAACACAGCAAAAATGGATACGTTTCTCATTGCCCCTACAAGACAAGAGGTGGAGGCTGCACGTAACGTTACTCCCGCTGCAAAATCGAAACAGCCAACAAGAAAATATGACATATCTGTCACTTGGCTTCACTGTGAATGTGGTAGGTACCGAGGAACGTTCACTGTGTGTCCTCTGCCTAAAAACGCTAGCTGCTGATAGCATGAGACCTAACAAGCTGAAACGCCACCTGGAGACCACACACCCCAAGGATGTGAACAAGTCCCTCGATTTCTTCAAGAAGAAACTGCAAGAATATCAGGGTCAACAGAAACGCTTTGTTAAAACTGCATCTGTTAGTTCCAATGCACAGCTCGCCTCCTACAAAGTGGCCTATCCCGTAGCCCAGTGCAAAAAACCTCACACCATCGCTGAGGAGTTATTGCTCCCTGCTGCCATGGATATGGTATCATGTATGGTCGATGAGAAAACTGCCCAGAAGCTCAAAGCTATCCCCGTCTGACAATACCATTGCGAGACGCATTGATGATCTATCGAACGACATGGAAGAGCAGCTTGCAGAAAAAATAAAAGACAAACGCTTTGCGCTCCAGGTAGACGAGGCTACAGACAGCAATAAGGACTGCCTGTTGATTGCCTACGTCAGATACATAGATGGAGAGGAAATAAGCGAGGATTTGCTTTTTTGCAAATATGTAACAGGCAGAGCGACAGCCGACGAACTGTTTAAAATAATTGACACATACCTGTGTGAGGCTGCTATTAAGTGGGAGGACTGTGTGGGGGTCTGTACAGATGGGGCGCAAGCAATGGCTGGGAAACGCAGTGGCCTGCAGGCGCTCATCAAAAGCGCTGCGCCGAATGCAGTCTGGACCCACTGCATCATACACCGCGAGGCTCTCGCGTCAAAACAGCTCAGTCCCGAGTTGAATGCAGTTTTGTCCGACGTTATCGCCACTGTCAATTTCATCAAAACACGGCCTCTGAAAGCGCGTTTTTTTCCCGCACTATGAAGGCACACTTTTGACCGTTTCCCGCGGTCCATCTTTCACACTGCTGACTAACCGCTAGCTCATATCAAAACAAATGGACACGTCGCAGTGTTGCGTTGATGCGTGACGTAGACAGGTCCTGGCAGATACATTGTTTTAAATGTCCTGAGAGGTAGCCGCCACGTCCTTGCAGACATATAGCCTTTGTTTGCAATAATAAAGATTTATATCTATTTTAGGAACCGATAAGCAGAATCGAAATTCCATTTTTTTTTCGGGTACCCAGTACCCGGGACTTTGGATTCGGTTCCCAACCCTATGTCCGTCACAGGGACTATATTTCCTGGCCTGAATGATGTTCCCAGTCTGGCCCTAAATTGTACAATGGCTGTACACTTGAATGTCTGCTGCTTTCTGAGGTAGTTATTAAGTAGTTACTAAAACCAATCATAATCAAATGCAGGAGCAATTATGTAATATGATAAAGAGTAGATATATTTATATAGTCTTACAGTTATAACCGGCCCTTTGAGGGCAACTATAATGCTGATGTGGCCCGGGATGAAATTGAGTTTGACACCCCTGGTATAGAAGGTCTAATTTTGATAAATATTGGCTGTATATTTTACATTTGCTATAATTTAAATTAAAAAGTACTGCAATAATAATATTTTTCTATTGTGTTCACCTTTACATAAAATATTGAACTATGATTATGTATTATTATAAGTAGAGAAAATGACATGTTTGTAGCCTAATATTAATTCTAGCCTACATCTAGGTGGGGACCGGGTTAGGTGGGGCTCTAAAATATTTCCAACTACTCAAGTGGGGCCTGGTTGAAAAAGTTTGGGAACCACTGTGTTAAGGGGTAGGACCAGATACGTTTTTTACTTCCTCCTTCCCCCTTTCAAGCATGTGGCAAGTGTTTGTTTTTTGCTTTTGTTTTATTTATTCATTTTCTATTTTAACTGTTTTTATTGCTTACATGTTCTAAATAAAAAAATCAAATCTATTCTCTACAGGCAAAATGGCGAGAAGGAGGGCAACCCCTCAGCATATTGCAGAACAACATGCCATCAGTGCCACAGACCAGACTGCCATGTTAGAGGTGAAATACATAAACTCCACCAAAGGCAAGTGTGTCTCTGTAGTGTTAATTGTACTTAATAAGTAATAATTGTACTTAATAAGTTAAATTATGTGTCATAGGTGAATTCAGAGTTCATTTTACTCTCACTATGTTGCCAACATGGGCAATACATTTGTTTACTAAAGGTGCCATGACATGCCACCAGGTGTGCTGTGATTAGCCGTTACAAGCCGTTTTGGAAATCTGCCCCATATGACATCATATGGGGCAGGAAGTGGGCGTGTCCACCTAGATGTGTGCTGGATAGATCAGTCCACCAGCCTACCCAGTGGACTGAAGCAAATGTTGCTCATCTATCCGTCACACATCTAGGTGGACACGCACACCTGTGATGTGTTAAGGGGCTGATTTCCAAAACGGCTTGTAACGGCTAATCACACCACACCTGGTGGCATGTCATGGCACCTTTTACTAACTCTTACTTCTGTCAACAGGCAGGGGTGTGTTTGCTCTGTCCCCTTTTGAAAAGGGGGATTTTGTAGTTGAATACAGAGGAGAAATGATTGACTTTAGGGAATCAGAGAGAAGAAGGAGGATTTATAATTCCAAATGCTTGGTGTTCGTGTTTGACTTCATGTGGCATGCCAAAAAATGGTGGCAAGCATTTACTGTATGGTGGCTGGTAGCTTGCAATGTTCAGTACATGATCTTGGCCTAATCGTCCTCCTTGACTAAGCCATTAGCGTGATTCTTTTTGTCTCCTTTGAAGCATTGATGCTGCGTTGGAAGATGACTCATTTGGAAGACTGGTCAATGATGATCATGTCCATCCTACCAGCAGGATGAAAAGAATATTAGTTGGTGGAAAACCACACCTCTGTCTGTTTGCTGCGAGAGACATAAACAGAGGAGAGGAAATAACATGACTATGGAGATAGCAATTGGCCATGGAGAGAAAAGGTTTGTCAGTGACTATATGCCTCTGTATAGTATGCTTTATCTATTATATACGTCAACATCTTTTGACTAACTGCTGCCCTTTTGACCAGGTGACCCTTGTAAAGGAGGGTTTAGATGGGGTTTTTTCTAGGTTAAATGAAGGTGAAAAAGAGACAAGGCATTCTGTTCAAACAAATCTGATCACTAGCATAGTTGTGATTACCATATGATATTCACATTGTGGAAAGGAAGCCATTTTATAGAGATGGCTAGCAGATGAAAATGTTTTTGGAGGAGCAGGATATAAAGAGATGATTCTCCAATCTCCATGTTGAGTTTTTAAATCAGTGGTCTCTGGCCTGTCTTCATCCCGCCCTCCTTGCAGAAAGAGATCAGTCAGAAGCTGGAGGACACCAAGTTGAGGGACCTGAATGCCGCAAACAGCTCTGCTACCTCCCAGGTAGCCAATTCCAACATGGCTAATGACAAGCTAGTCTGGATGTGGAATATCTCTTGGTAGATAAGCCCCATAAACTAGCTAGTCAAGCGAGCCAATCTCTATTGTGATGTAATCCTCTTGTTAACACAACCCAAATGCTACAAGCAATCCGTGGATCACTGACTGTACACTGACTGCACACTGAAGTGGTGGTGCTTTTTAAGCAGTGCTTTTAACACAACACATCCTTAGAAGTACATCACAGCTTAGTATCACATGTGGGCCACACATACACAAAGTGAACGTAACTCAAAAAATGATGATACACTGACTGTATACTTACTCTAGCCTACTAGCTGTGACTTGAGATAATTTGTATGTTGATGTTCTCTTCAGGGTTGTATTTCCGCTAAAACAATCGGTTGGTTATTACTCAATGTGCTTGACTGATGATTGAGAGTTAAAATTAGTTGCTGACTGGCCGTTGGTCTCATACCAGTAAAAGACACATGCAACTGTATAGCTGTTGTGTAGACTATATGCTTGTAATCAAAATGGTGACTGCTACAGACAAATTCTGAATAACTGATTCAAATTCATATTTTAGGGTGGTGGTGGCGATTCTCATGACATATCCGTGGACAATGGTATCTTGCCATGCAGCTCCAACCCAGTGATGCAAGAAGAAGAGGTTTCACCCTCCAGCTTACAGGTAAAGGATTGTGGATGGATGGATCGACCTACAGCTAGATTTTATTTTATATTTCTTGAAGATGAAAGTGAAGATTCCTGATGGATCTGATGAGCTTTTTTGGGGAAGAATACGTTCCAGCTTCAATTGCAGAAAGTACAGATAATACAGATGGAAGCATGATCTGTGAAATGTCACCATCTACGTCACCATCATCCTTGTCAGACAGGACTGAGTAGCAGAAGCTGTTCAACTCCATGTCAAAGCAGTAGCAGAAGCAGTGCAACAAATGTCTGTATTCCTGACACTACATGTTCTCCAGGGAACATGGTGAAAGTGCCTCAGTATCCATACACTGCTAGGGGTGTTGAAATTAATCATATCGATACATCGAGACAGACATGAAGGATTAATAATCGATTTAGTGGGAGACTATAGTTGATTATAATGTAATTTTCCAGCCAAGAGATACAAATTTAAAATAGCATCCGGTAACCCATTTTGTCTATGGTAGTCATCCTCGTCGTCGTATAGCATACTGCACAACATGAAAGCTGTGTGAAGTAGTATAGAAAATTGATGTGAAGCATTGTGATGCATCGAGATATCGATTCGCTGACATAATGATCATAATCGAATGGTGAGATGAGTGAAGTTTCACACCTCTGGACACTGCCATCCTCACCAACGGGACCCGCTAGGATGCAATTTGTAGGTTGATTTTTTTTCAAATCCAGTCATTTGATTGGAACGTTAGGAACGTGAGAAAATACGTTCTGTAAACGAGACCCTATAGACGTGGGTCCAGAACCTCTGCCGGAATCAAATGTATGAGGGGGTGGCTGGTCAGGCTAGCTGTTGGCAATTGGTTGTATTGTTGATCAGTTTAGTTAATGATAAGCAAGCACACTTGCAAGTCGGCTAAATAGCTGCTTTTGCTGTTTGCACTGTAATACCCTGAACATTTAGACCATCTCCAATTATGGTGAGAGAGCAACTCACCTTGAGGCTCTCTCGCCAATCCTAACATAGCAATCTGATTCTTCCAATCAGCTGCTTGCCAGGTCCTTAATAAACAGGTGTATTAGATGACATTTTGAAAGCCTGCACAGAGTAACTCTCCATGACCGTGTGTATTGTTTGTTTAAACTGGTATTTTAATTGTGTTTATTGAAGAGCAAAGAGAAGATTCCTGTTGGACTTAATCTTTCTGACTCCAGTACGACACATGGAGATGATGATGTCCGACAATTGATTGTGCCAAGGCTTAGGAGGACCAAAAGCATCTTTGTAAGTCCCACCAACAAATGTCAGTCATCGTCATGTACTGTAGACTTAGTCTGTGGTTGACAAAATGTGCTTACTTCAGTGGTCAAAGTTATCACTATGTGTGACGGGTAGTACGCGTACCCTCCCTTGAACGGGAGGCGGAACTCTAGAGGACGGAACCAGCCAGGTTGCGTTCATCAGGTGAGGCCAACCTCGCGTGCGTTATCCTCCTGGGAAAACGCTTCATAACCATTTGCTACCCGTTTGTTATTTGCGCTTGTAAGCTCTTGGTTCTACCACCTATCCTCTTTACATGAACAAAAAGGACCCACCACCAGCAGGCTGCCTTCTGTTAAAGGGACAGTACAGGTACTACCTGTCACATATGATAAGCCCAGTACGGACTCTTTAATAATTTGTTTTGAGTGGGAAAATTGTTAGAATGGGAAGTGTATTTGTGCATCTAAACTGTTTTATTTTATATTTCTTAAAGATGAAAGACGGGATTCCTGATGGATCTGATGAGCTTTATTGCACCAGTCCTGATAGTGGGGAAGAATACGTTCCAGCTTCAATTGCAGAAAGTACAGATAATACAGATGGAAGCATGATCTGTGAAATGTCACCATCTATGTCACCATCATCCTTGTCAGACAGGACTCTGAGTAGCAGAAGCTGTTCAACTCCATGTCAAAGCAGAAGCAGTGCAACAAATGTCTGTATTCCTGACACCACATGCTCTCCTAGCAGGGAACATGGTGAAAGTGCCTCAGTATCCATTCCTGCTGTCGGAAAGAAAGAAGATGGATCTCGGATGTACAACAAGAGACAGTTCTGTCTGTATTGCGGGTCTTCTTTCCTAAAAATCGTGAAGCATTTGGAGCGTAAACACAACAAGGAGCTGGAGGTAGCAAAAGCACTTAGTTTACCAAAGGGCTCAAAACAAAGACGCGTGCACTTAGAATGTCTCCGAAACAAAGGTAATTTTGCACATAATGCTCAAGTTTTGAAAACAGGCACAGGAAAACCAAGAGAAGAATCCCAAGCACAAGACTACATGCACTGTCTCTACTGTCAAGGGTTATTTATGAAACGTGCAATGTGGAGACATTTTCAGATCTGCAAATTCAAACCTGTCAATCCCAAACCGGGAAAAACTAGAGTCCAAGCCCTCTGTGCCTTTGCAGAACCCACACCTGCTGGAGTTTCGGAAGAGCTATGGAAACTGGTGAATAACATGAACCAGGATGCTGTTGCACATGCAGTCAGAAGTGACTGGTGCATCATGGAGATGGGGAAGCACCTCTACAACAAGCATGGATTTGAAGTTGATAAGCACGAATATATCCGGCAAAAGTTAAGGGAGCTTGGCAGACTTCGCGTACATGGTGGAGAGGTCACAAACATGAAGACGATCAAAGAATATGTCATACCAGCGAACTTCATGCAGACAGTCAATGCAGTGAAACACACAGCACAAGGCAATAAAGGTAATTCCAAATCGCTTCCTCTGAAACTTGGACACAGCCTCAAGAGGATGTCTATGCTCCTGGAGAGTGATGCAATCATTAAAGGAGACAAGGATGCCGCAGAAGAAGCTCGATCCTTTCGAAATCTGTATGATGCGAAATGGCACGAGCTTGTGTCAGTCACATCTTTGAAGAGCCTCAACGAGTCCAAGTGGAACGCCCCCCAGCTGCTGCCTTTCACAGCAGATGTGCAGAAGTTACACAATTACCTGGATGAGAAGCAACAGCAGTACCAACATGATTTGGAATCTGAGGCGTCATCGCAGAACTGGGCCAGTCTGGCAAAGGTGACTGGCACAGGTTATCCTATTCAACCGGCGTAGAGAAGGTGAAGTGTCCAAAATGTCCCTCTCTGCATTCACATCAAGAGACACATCAGCACCTCACGAAGACGTCAACCTCGCTCTCTCTGAGCTCGAGAAAAAGCTCTGCCATCATTTCACCAGGATAGAAATGAGAGGAAAGAGAGGTAGGAAAGTTGCTGTCCTCCTAAGCCCAGTGATGCAGGAAGCACTCGACATGCTACATCAAAAGAGAAAGGAGTGTGGCGTCCTCAAAGAAAACACATGTGTTTGCCAGACCAGGAGTGATGTCGCACTACAGAGGGTCAGATTGCATCCGCCAGTTTGTCCAACTCTGTGATGTCAAGAATCCTCTCTCACTCACCTCAACAAGACTGAGGAAGCACATGGCTACCTTATCTAAAGTACTAAACCTTCAGGAGACAGAGCTTGACCAGCTGGCGGATTTCATGGGCCACGATATTAGAGTGCATCGGCAGTTCTATCGGTTACCGGAGGGCACCCTTCAACTGGTCAAGATCAGTAAAATTCTGATGGCCATGGAGCAGGGCCGCCTTGCAGACTTTCAAGGCAAGAGCCTTGAGGAGATCAACATTGATCCGACTGGTATGTGGTTTCTGCTTAAATCAACTCTTGTCATTTTGAGCTTTAAATGGGTACAACACCATAACACTTAATAACTACATTATAATGTATTTCATACCACCTGTTTAGAAACAATCCAGTTGGACAAGCATACGGAGTCTGAAGATGACCTTACAGAGGAGGTGTATGAACAAGACATGGAAGGTATGTGTTTTGGTGTTACTTAGAACATGAATATCTTAGGTTACAAGCATATCTTACGTTCTGTGTTTTTAAAAATGTATCCATCTTTAAAACTTTGTCCCTAATCAGGGTATCAGTATGTCCTTAAAAAGGCTTAAATGCCTTCAATCATAATAAATAACACTTTTACTTGCATGCAATCCAAAGGTCAATTAAAGGTTCAAAAGATAGTGGCACACATCAAAACATTTCCATCACGGGTAGAAAGACGGCAAACACAATCATACTGTGATCCAACCACACCTTATATTTATATACATGTACAACATCAGCCACAAGTCACAAAATGTTGCTTGTGGCATCAAAACAAACTTCTTGATACATCCTCAACACTCACACAACTCTCATACCAGGTTAAACAGACAGCTGCTATAGCTATAAACAGTATAATATTGTAGATAGAGATTCCACTTTGTGATTCCCATATCGGCTGGGATTCTACATGAAGTTTTAATATGAGAACTTGTAATGTTCATCTTGTCATTCAATAGTTCCTGATGTCAGTCCGGCACGAAGCATGGAGCAGAAACGACGTGGGTCTCCACAAGAAAATGAAGAGTGTAATTCCGATGGAGACGACATCCCTGTCCAAAAGAAAAAGTCCAAGACCAGTAAGGATATCCTACTATCCTATACTATATAATGACAAAAACGCTGTTTGTGTGTATATTTGTCCATCCATCTGTCTACGTTTTTCTCTTGAGTAACACACCCAATCCATGTGAAATTGTACATGGGCATTGGGGATTGGCATAGGCAGAGGGTGACAAGGCTACTTTTCTGAAACATTTCACTATATTAGTAAAGTACAGTGCAGGACAATACAGTAGTGTACAGTACAGTAGGGCACAGCATAGTAGCGTAAAGTACAGTAGCATACAATAAAGTATAGTACACTAGTGTACAGTAGCATAGCAGCATACAGTACATTATACAGCAGTTAGGTCTGTTTATGTAGAATCCTTTCCAATTGGACGAGAGACGTTAGAGACATTCTATGACGCACTTTCAGTGAGGATATCCATGCACATCCCACATCCACTCCGACTGTAGAACTCTTGACTGATCACAAGCAATCACTGTGCGATAGGCTACATGTGACTTAATTTCAGCAACATTTACTCGCACCTTCCAATGTGCGTTACGCGGCAACCATGAATCCTGGGCGCTTTATCTGGAACTATATTTGCTACGTATTCAGACTGTATTTGAACAAAATGAACCTTTTTGAAAACTTTATCTGGTGTTTATTTAATAATTAGTTGTAAAAGGAATTGCTGTATAAAAGCAATATAGCGCTCGTTTTCGTGAGGAGGTCCGTGGATATCCCCATGGCTGTGGTTTGGCCGCAGCCATGGGCCACGGACATCCTCACTCGCGCTATATTGCTTAACAATAAAGCAATAAAACACGACTTTAATGCTCTCTTGCCTATGGCAGCACAGCAATAGTTTAGCTGTTCAATTGATATTATATATTGAGTTTAGTTTTTGACTCTAAGAAATGCAGTTCCTAAAACTCACATTACTGTGGAATTTCAAATAGTGAACATGCGTATGTATGGTAGTTCATCACAAATACAGTTTTGAATGCCAATCACAAAACGCAGTCGGGACTATGTTGTATAATGGACTTTATTTGAGCCAGACTTAACAATTACTGTGCATTTATATCCTAAACAAACTTTTCATTCATTTCTTATTTAGTTCGCAAGCCACAGAAGAAGAGGCCCTGGGAAACCAAGGAGATAAATGCCGTTGAAAAGCACATGAGGAACTTCATTTTGACCTGCAATGTTCCAAGAAAGGAAGACTGTGATAAGTGCCTTAAATCAGAGCCAGAAGCACTAAAAAAAATAGAGACTGGAAGGCACTCAAATTTTACATCAAAAATAGAATTACTGCACTAAAAAGGAAAATGTAAAACATTTTCATCCAGTTTCTCAACAGGTACAATAGAGAGAGAGCCGAGAGCGACGAGAGAGAGAGGGGGGGACGAGAGAGGGGGGGACGAGAGAGATCTCTCTCTCATATATCGATCGATCACCAGAGTGTAGCCAAGATGGTAGAGAGGAGACTAGGACAAAGCATAGATACTGTATATGGTAAGTCTCTAGTAGACAGTCAGACAATTCTGCACTGCTGTTTAATTTGCTCAATATTTTCTTTGGATTCCTTGTTCAGAATCTTGTCAGGCGGTACATAGGCGTACTGTATTTGAGTTGTCACTCAATAAAGAGCTTTGTTTAAAGTATGTTCAGGTGATATAGTTCTACTTCATGTGTACAAACCTCATCTATCTATAAATGGCTGTCTGTGGCTTGTATATCTCTGACCATATGTCAGATCGGCCTAAAATTTCAGATATGGCTTGCGCATGGGCCGATGGTGTGCATCAATTGAAAAAAAAAAATAATAATTCAAAACCTTTATGAAATGATTTTACATGCAAGCCCCAAAAGGTGCCAATTAAACACAGAAGTAATACTACACAACGATTGCGTGCAGGTGTTGTGCTACACGGTGAATACTTAACCGGCTGGCGAGTGGCAGCGAAAACGTCAACGCATTGGCTATCAAACAGGAGTTGTAGGCTTTGTGACAGGCGAGGCTGGCACTGCACTTGACAAAACAGTTAGTGACCAAAAGGTACTGAATAGAGAATCAAATATATATAGCATAGCATACAAACCTGTTCTATAATGCCTGCACCATACATGATCCAAACTGACTATCACCTAACTAATTTTATGACCGTAGGTAGGCCATATCACCTTCACGTTTAGACTAGGTCTGTGGCGCAGGTGGCGACTGTTGGTCAACCCACAGTCTGTGTTTGTCTGAGATTATTGCACCAGATAGTGGTCCTGTCTAGGGATGTCAGAACAGCTGTTCCCCAGAAGAATGATATACCTGAGGAGTGTGTTAAGATGTTCCTCAGAAGAATAGCAAATCCTGAGATGTGTGTTTAGGGTCCCCAGAAGAATAGTTATACCTGAGATGTTCCCACATAGGAGGTCCCAGTCAGGTCTGAACCCAAGTTATGAATATTGTTAATTTGAAGTGATATTCATGCTCCTGAAGTGCATCTGATCATGCCAGATTTTTTTCAGAGGTGTATGATGTCTAGAAAGGGTGGCTCCCACAATGTAGGTTCCTGTCAGGTTGTACCACAACGTGACAAAGACAAGTCTGTGTGTGTGTGTCTCACAATTGTTGTGGTGTAATTTAATAAGCTAATTTAATAGTAAGAGTTCATTTGAAGCACACACACTTGGACAGTACATTAGTGGCAGCATTATCGCCCCATCCCTCGCACAGACCCCAGGCAGCGCCTCAACAGCCACTGGTCCGCCACTGGTCCAAAATACAGGTTAATGAATAAACCAACCTCCTTAGCATCATCTATCATTCTTTAATGTTGTGATAATAGCGTCATCTATCATTCTTTAATGTTGTGATAATAGCGTCATCTATCATTCTTTAATGTTGTGATAATAGCGTCATCTATCATTCTTTAATGTTGTGATAATAGCGTCATCTATCATTCTTTAATGTTGTGATAATAGCGTCATCTATCATTCTTTAATGTTGTGATAATAGCGTCATCTATCATTCTTTAATGTTGTGATAATAGCGTCATCTATCATTCTTTAATGTTGTGATAATAGCGTCATCTATCATTCTTTAATGTTGTGATAATAGCGTCATCTATCATTCTTTAATGTTGTGATAATAGCGTCATCTATCATTCTTTAATGTTGTGATAATAGCGTCATCTATCATTCTTTAATGTTGTGATAATAGCGTCATCTATCATTCTTTAATGTTGTGATAATAGCGTCATCTATCATTCTTTAATGTTGTGATAATAGCGTCATCTATCATTCTTTAATGTTGTGATAATAGCGTCATCTATCATTCTTTAATGTTGTGATAATAGCGTCATCTATCATTCTTTAATGTTGTGATAATAGCGTCATCTATCATTCTTTAATGTTGTGATAATAGCGTCATCTATCATTCTTTAATGTTGTGATAATAGCGTCATCTATCATTCTTTAATGTTGTGATAATAGCGTCATCTATCATTCTTTAATGTTGTGATAATAGCGTCATCTATCATTCTTTAATGTTGTGATAATAGCGTCATCTATCATTCTTTAATGTTGTGATAATAGCGTCATCTATCGTTCTTTAATGTTGTGATAATAGCGTCATCTATCATTCTTTAATGTTGTGATAATAGCGTCATCTATCATTCTTTAATGTTGTGATAATAGCGTCATCTATCATTCTTTAATGTTGTGATAATAGCGTCATCTATCATTCTTTAATGTTGTGATAATAGCGTCATCTATCATTCTTTAATGTTGTGATAATAGCGTCATCTATCATTCTTTAATGTTGTGATAATAGCGTCATCTATCATTCTTTAATGTTGTGATAATAGCGTCATCTATCATTCTTTAATGTTGTGATAATAGCGTCATCTATCATTCTTTAATGTTGTGATAATAGCGTCATCTATCATTCTTTAATGTTGTGATAATAGCGTCATCTATCATTCTTTAATGTTGTGATAATAGCGTCATCTATCATTCTTTAATGTTGTGATAATAGCGTCATCTATCGTTCTTTAATGTTGTGATAATAGCGTCATCTATCATTCTTTAATGTTGTGATAATAGCGTCATCTATCGTTCTTTAATGTTGTGATAATAGCGTCATCTATCATTCTTTAATGTTGTGATAATAGCGTCATCTATCATTCTTTAATGTTGTGATAATAGCGTCATCTATCATTCTTTAATGTTGTGATAATAGCGTCATCTATCATTCTTTAATGTTGTGATAATAGCGTCATCTATCATTCTTTAATGTTGTGATAATAGCGTCATCTATCATTCTTTAATGTTGTGATAATAGCGTCATCTATCATTCTTTAATGTTGTGATAATAGCGTCATCTATCATTCTTTAATGTTGTGATAATAGCGTCATCTATCATTCTTTAATGTTGTGATAATAGCGTCATCTATCGTTCTTTAATGTTGTGATAATAGCGTCATCTATCGTTCTTTAATGTTGTGATAATAGCGTCATCTATCATTCTTTAATGTTGTGATAATAGCGTCATCTATCATTCTTTAATGTTGTGATAATAGCGTCATCTATCGTTCTTTAATGTTGTGATAATAGCGTCATCTATCGTTCTTTAATGTCTGTGATAATAGCGTCATCTATCTTCTTAATGTTGTGTAATAGCGTTCAATGTCGTTCTTTAAATGTTTGTGATATAGCAGCTCATTTATCGTTCTTAATGTTTGATAATAGCTCATCTATCATTCTTTAAGTTGTGAATAAAGCGTCCATCTATCGTTCTTTAATGTTTGTGATAATAGCGTCATCTATCGTTTTTAATTTGTGATAATAGCGTTCATCTTTCATTCTTAATGTTGTGATGAATAGCGTCATCTATATTCCTTTAATGTTGTGATAATGCGTCATCTATCGTTCTTTATGTTGTGATAATAGCTCATCTATCTTTCTTTAATGTGTGATAATTAGCTCATCATCATTCTTTAATGTTGTGAGAATAGCGTCATCTATCATTCTTTAATGTTGTGATAATAGTGTCATCTATCATTCTTTAATGTTGTGATAATAGCGTCATCTATCGTTCTTTAATGTTGTGATAATAGCAGTGTGAACGAGCGTAGATCAACGAGGAATTAGCGAGAAGTGGAACTCAGTGTAAGCATGAGAAACAATATTGACAGCTCTTGAAATGCCTCCTTTAAATAAGAATGTTCCTCTGCCCTGAAATAAAACAAATCTCTTCTTGTAATTTGATCTTTTTGGCGTACTTTCACCTGCCATGTCACAAGAATGTCACTGTTCAGAATGGGCCTGTGTAATGATGTACATGTGACAATAAAACACTTTGACTTTACCTGTCCGGCCGTTGGGGAGCTCCTGAAGCAGCCACCCGCAAAGAGAGTACAGCTCGTACAGCTCCGACTCCCGGAACAACGGGAAGCGATGGCTTTCCAGCCACTTGTAAAATCCATCGCTGTCTGCAGTCTATACAAATGTACAAAGTACAATAATGTCAACGATTGTTGTTGTTGTTGTTGTAGTTGTTGTTAAAGCGTAATTAATAGAAAGCTTACATTTGTCACAGGGAGCTCCGGACACAAATACCACCTCTTCTCTGACTCAATGTAAATTGGCGTCTGTCCGAAAACCTGGAAAAAGCGAAGGAGACAAAAAGAGTTGACTTCAGATGCCCCACTGATAAATAAATAAATAAATAAATATATATATATATATATAGAATGCTCACGCACAGGTAAATTCAGAAAAGTGTTGAAGAAATCTACGAAAACTTCGTTGGTGAAGTCCATCTTGAAGCGTCGACGTCCTCCTCCGATGTGTTACTGAACCAACTGACGGTCTCAACGTCTCGTCATATCGTGCGCAGAAACGGTCACGCGCAGCGCTCCGTTCGAAAGACGTTATTTCCCGTGCACGTGATGCAGCAGGCGTTCTATCTTTGTGTAACAGAGAGGAAAATCACATCCCTCGTTTTCCTATTATATTTTAATTATTATATTATTGGTGTGAATGCTGAGAAGCATTCACAACATATGTTATTCTACTTATTTATTTTTCTTGTTATTATTATTATTCCGCCGCGTTTTTTGCCGTGTATCTTCTCCCACAGTTTTCAACGTAGAAACTCCGTTCAAAGTTTCAAAGATTCAGCTTAATTACGACATAGGTGCTATGTCTTCTTATTCATACCCTTCATACTTTCTGAAATATTCAACGTTTTTCAGCAATTTTTCCCCATTCAAATGAATGGGGGTGAAAGTTCATATTCAACCTCTTCCCATTCATTCATACATTCAGGTAGAAACTCCATTCAAACATTAAAACGTTCATGACACTTGGATGAATTCACACATGATTTTACACAATTACAGTTCAAACTTAACTGATTTTTCAGCTCCCTCAGACACTTTAACATGGGTGTGTATTGCGTGGATTAGAGCGGGTGACGTCACGTTAGAGCGTGGAGCAGACGAAAAAAAAAAGAAATTATATTTTTAAAACTGCCATCCCGCCCACAATATTATATGTGACTATGGAAACAAAGGGACTTATACTTTTGGATTTATGAGCCTCGAAGTAACAGCAGTGCAGACTCCAAAGCCCGTATTTTCAAGCAGTTTCAAGCTGTGTAGCCCTGCTGCAACAGAAGGATTCCACCACTGACCACGCCATTTTAAATATAAGGTATAACGATTGATTGTGTGATTATTGAATAATCAATGAGGGAGTATGGTGGAAAAATACCATATTGGTCATTTACAGGCAACTTGCCCTCATCTGCATATCACTGAGGGGACCCCTGCTGTGAACAGTCACTGGCATATTCTTAATGTCATGTCCAATAATATCTCACTTCTTTATGCCAATTGTTTTCGCCGTCGAAATATCTTATCTTGCCCACATATTTGTATATCTAACTGTAATTTGCACATACGTTAGTTATTTTATCAATCTGTGGTTTTTGTACTGTATCGCTATGCAACCTGGCACAAGAATTTCCTTCGGGATTAATAAAGTTCTATTCTATTCTATTCTATTCTATTAAAACTGCCATCCCGCCCACAATATTAACTCACATATGTAAACACATACGTAATCTATACATCAAAATGTAGGTACACTCGTGACGGTCACATATATGTAACTATGGAAACAAAGGGACTTATACTTTTTGATTTATGAGCCTCGAAATGACAGGTCTCCCTACCTTATTTAGCTCATTAAATTACATGACAACAATGACTAAGCAGTTTGCGTGTCTCTGTGTTTGGCGAGGGGGCGTGGCTATGGCGGTGACGCCAACACAGGCGCCATTTTGGCGCCAATCAAAATGGTGTCAAAATGGCGTCTAAATGGCACCAGCTACAAACCTCATCCAAAAGTAAGGAAACAGTCAAAATAATGCTGCCACTAATGTACTGTGCTTCAAATGAACTCTTACTATTAAATTAGCTTATTAAATTACACCACAACAATTGTGAGACACACACGTGTGTGTCTGTGTGTTTGGCGAGGGGGCGTGGCTCTGTGGGGTGCGTGTGTGTGTGTGTGTGTCTCTGTGTGTTTATATATATATTTTTAAAACTGCCATCCCGCCCACAATATTAACTCCACATACGTAATATACACATCAAAACGCAGGTAAACTTGTGACGGTCACATATATGTAACTATGGAAACAACCAGACTTATACTTTTTAAACACACACGTGTGTGTCTGTGTGGCGAGGGGGCGTGGCTATTGCGTCACCGCCATAACCATGCCCGTTCTGTGTGTGTGTGTTTGGATGTGTGTGTGTGTGTGTGTGTGTGAGAAGGGGTGTGGCCGTAATTTCATATAACACACAATCAATTTTTTTGTCTGTATACTGTGTTTTTGAGTATAGGCCTATGTATTTTATGTTGTGTTTATGCTGTGTGTGTGCTTTGTGTATGTAGGCCTAATTGTTGATTTAAGATCAAGACCTAGTAATGACCTTGTTAATACAAAAGTACAGTTTTATTTGTAGGTATTGTTAGTGTGCTAATGAAACATTACTTCAAAGTACATGCGTGTATCTCTCTACTCCTCTCCTACACATCTGTGTCTCTACTCCTCTCCTACACATCTGCGTCTCTACTCCTCTCCTACACATCTGCGTCTCTACTCCTCTCCTACACATCTGTGTGTGTGTGTGTGTGTGTTATCGCTCGCTTATATTGCAGCAGGCACCCTCAAAATTTCCTTGGAAAAGTTCAGTTCTTTCAGCTACCTTCAAGCTTTTAAACTCGTGAACCCCTGCTGCAGCAGGGGCGCCATTTTGAACCATGTCATCCATGCCTTCAGCTACAAAGCTCATCCAACAGTAAGGAAACAAGCCAAATAATGCTGCCACTAATGTAGTGTCCAAGTGTGTGGGCTTCAAATAATAGTCTCTTCATATACACCAGCAATTCATTTTAGGGTCAGCCTTTCAATAAAATATATTCAACTCATTCCTACTTTAAGCGACAAACATCATTCAAACATTTACATTTTCTACATCTTTCATACATTCCCATTCATACTTTTTTTAAATATTCAAAGCAGGTGATTCAGATTTCCAATTCTTCATAGTCCTTCAGCTCCAACTTCAAGACAGCAATTCAGTCTAGCGTCAGCCTTTCAGAATACAGCATTCACACCGCAATTTCTTCAGGAATTGCCTTTCTATTGGTGGTGTGAATGCTGAGAAGCATTCACAACATATGTTATTCTACTTATTCCATCCATCCATTATCGTCCGCTTATCCGGGGTCAGGTCGCGGTGGCAGCCGGCTAAGCAGGGCCCCCCAGGCTTCCTTCTCCCCAGCCACACTCTCTAGTTCCTCCTGGGGGATCCCGAGGCGTTCCCAGGCCAGACGAGATATATAATCTCTCCAGCGGGTTCTGGGTCTGCCCCGGGGTCTCCTCCCAGTTGGACGTGCCCGGAAAACCTCCAAAGGGAGGCGCCCGGGGGGCATCCTAATCAGGTGCCCGAACCACCTCAGCTGACTCCTTTCGATGCGGAGGAGCAGCGGCTCTACTCCGAGCTCCCTCCGGATGTCTGAGCTCCTCACCCTATCTCTAAGGCTGAGCCCAGCCACCTGCGGAGCTGAAACTCATTTCGGCCGCTTGTTATTCCGCGATCTCATTCCTTTCGGTCACATACCCAAAGCTTGTTGACGCAATAGGTGAGCGGTTGGAACATAGAATGGACCAGTAAATCGAACAAGCTTCGCCTTCCGGCTCAGCTCCCTCTTCACCACCACGGACCGGATAACAGCGCCCCAGCATCACTGCAGACGCTGCACCAATCCGTCTGTCCATTCTTCCCGCCTCCATTTTGGCCCCTCACTTCGTGAACAAGACCCCGAGATAACTTGAACTCCTTCGGCTTGGGGCAGCACACTCACTCCCACCCCCGGAGCGGAACACGTCCACCGTTTTCCCGGCAGAGAAACCATGGCCTCAAGACTTTGGAGGTGCTGACTCTCATCCCCGACCGCCCTTCACACTCCGGCTGCAAACCGCCCCCAGTGCATGCTGGAGGTCCACGGTACTTGCATGTACGCCAACGAGGAACCACATCATTCTGCAAAGAGCAGAAGATGCAATTCTGAGGTTCCCCAAACCGGACCACTCTCCTACCGTCGGCTGGCGCCCTGGAGATTCTGTCATGAAGATCGCGCCACAGAACCGGTGACACCGGGAGGGGCAACTTGGCGAAGTCCAACCCCACTGAGAAATCGCTTGACTTTGTGCCGTAGAGAACGGACCAGCTCGCACTTTGTTCGTACAGGGACCGAATGGCACGTACCACGGCCCGGTACCCCCATACTCCCGTAGTACCCACATGATCCCGCAGGGGGACACGGCATAGGTCCTTCTCCAAGTCCACAAAGCACATGTAGATGGATGGGCAAACTCCCATGCGCCCCCCAAAAAACCTGCGCGAGGGTAAAAGAAGCTGGTCCACTGTTTCCACGGCCGGGACGGAATCCGCATTGTTTCCTGAGCGAGGGTTCGACAATCGGCAGGACGCCTCCTTCCAGCCCCTGGAATATAACTTTCCCGGGGACGCGCTGACGCCAGTGTGAATACCCCCGATTAGTTGGCAGCACACCCTCCGGTCCCCTTTTTTGAATAATGGGGACCCACCACCCCGGTATGCCATTCCCACAGGTACTGTCTCCCGACCTCCACGCGACCATTGACTAGGCGTGTCAGCCACCGACAGCGGCCGGACAATGTCCAGAGCCGTTCACATCTCCAGGGCGGAATCTCATCCGACAACCTGGCGCCCTTTGCACTGAAAGGAGCCCCCCCTTTTTTGACTACTTCAGTGAACCATTCTACCAAGGATATGGGTGAGACTTCCCCCGAGTCTTTCAGACTCTGCCTCTTCCACCGAGGACGTACTGGTCGGGTTCAGGAGCTCCTCAAAGTGTTCTTTCCACCGCCCGACAATATCCTCAGTCTGGGTCAGCAGTTCTCCTCCCCGACTGAGCACAGCCTGAGCCAAGCCCTGCTTTCCCTTCCTGAGTCGCCGGACAGTTTGCCAGAACCTCCTTGAGGCCAACCGAAAGTCCTGCTCCATGGCCTCCCCGAACTCCTCCCACACCCGGGTTTTTGCTTCAGCAACCGCTGAAGCTGCGGTCCTTTTGGCCTCCCGGTACCTGTCTGCTGTTTCAGGAGACCCCTGGGCCAACCAGGCCCGAAAGGCCTCTTTCTTCAGCCTAACGGCTTCCTTCACCGCCGGTGTCCACCAACGGGTTCTTGGGTTGCCGCCACGACAGGCACCGACAGCCTTCTACTTATTTATTTTTCTTATTATTTATTTTATTATTTTCTTATTGTTTTTTGCCGTGTATCTTCTCCCACAGTCTCTTCATATACACCAGCAATTCATACATTCAAATCCCCACCTTCAAGCATTGCAACTCTTCCCTAGTCACTCATTCAAACATTTTTCATACATTCCCTTTCATACTTTGAGAAAATATTCAAAACAAGTACTCGTGGAATCAGACCACAAGCCACTGGAGACAATACTCCGCAAGCCACTAGCCCTAGCACCACCGCGTTTACAGCGCATGATACTCGCGCTGCAGAAATACAGCATAACCCTCATCCACATACATATCTAGATATTTATTTGAACAAATAACAATGACACAATTATAACATAATGATTTAATTTCAACTGTAACATTTAACATTTAACATGATTAAATAGTTATTTAAGCCTGTGTTGGTGGGGGGGGCGTGTGTGGGGGGGGGGCAGGCGGAAATATCTATGATCCGCCCCTCGACATATTGGAGGGTGATCTTTTCTGGGATTATATCTTGGTCGTCTGGGAAAGCATTTTCCCAGACATTTTTGGGGATCACCCGCTCCATATACTCCCCGTCGAGGATCTCCACGTCGCCATTGGCCAGGACCCGCCTGCCCTTGACCTCGACTTCCATCTGTCCATTAGGAAGCTATAGAAAATAAATACATTATGAATACAATAAATACATTATTTAGTCATATTTTTATTATTCTGTTTGATTACGCATTTTATTTTATTCATTGATTCACTCGTATGCCAAAATCCATTTGAATTGAAAAATGTTGCTTCGTGTCAAATATTGATATGCGATAAAAATGCCACTACTTTCGATTAATTAATTACAAAGCCTCTAATTAATTAGATAAAAAATGTTTATCGAGTCCCACCACTAATTGCTATGCAACTTGGCACAATAATTTCCTTTGGGATTAATAAAGAGTGCATCAATACCATACACAAACTAATTTACTCACATGGACCTCAGTGGACGTGGTCGAATGAAGGGTCAGCCCTTGTGGGGACCCTTTCACCTTTAAATGTGTCAGCTTTATAGGCATGCCTACAGTAAGGTGTGGCAGATTTGCCTCCCTCCAGAGCACCACCTTAAACGGTGCTTCGTCCTGAAATAATAAAACAGTGCTTACTTAGTACTAACATGGGACACACACACACAGAGAGAGAGAGAGCGAGAAAACAACTGAGCTTCATATTTGAAAGAAACATAATTTGAATAATTCCCTACCTCGTCATCTTTAACGTAAATGTCCCTCATCGGGTACGGTGCGCCTTGGCCTGTTATTTCTCTCACCGGCTCAAGCTAAATAAGACATTTTCTTTTTAAAATCGCACAAAAACCTTAAAACATAGTTAGGCATCTCTCTGTAGTAAAATGTAAATGAAAAATCATTAAAACAAAACACTGTGATTTGGATAGAGTGTTATAATGTATGCAATTTATTTTCACATCTCGAATTTTTTTTACATCTTGTGTTTGGTGTGTGTATCTGTGTAAACACTATGTATATCAACGTATCTCTGTATATCTGTATATATGTTTTAGTCAGAATGTAAGAGTTTAAATTATAAGATTGAGTGTGTTAATAGGAAAATCTCCATAAATTTACAGCTGTCACGGAGGCCTCCACCGACACCAACTGGTCGAAAGGGAGTTGGATGTCCTTGAATTTCAGGGAAGTGGATGGTGGTGCCAGTAGGATCTTTGCCTCCTCCTGCAGGTGGGCTGGCACATCGAAGGGGGCGCAGGCATAGATGGCAGTGGTTCTTCTTGACAGCATGCAAGGGGAGGTGCCATACTTTGCCATGCTGAAATTTTTTACAATGTAGCACCTCCCCTCGTCAATTTCCCTGACAAGGTCTTCAAATATAACGAATTTGTATGCTGTGCTGCCATCCGTCACCGCAGCGGCTAGATTGTCATGCCATGAGACGGCTTTGACATTTCCTCCTTCAAATTTCCAAATTTCTACTTTTTTTAATTGATATGACTTTCAAGGTCATTCGAGACCTTTGGTATGGGTCACGTCGTGAGGCCATTCTGAAAATGCAGACACAAAAAAAACTGTTAGAAAAAGACAAAGCAAGAATACTTTAGTAAAATGACAAACACACACATAACATGTTTTCCCATGAAGTAAAATGCCTATTAAGTAAAATGTTTAACCAGATTACCAGATTAACCAGATAATACACTTTATGAAGTCATGATGCTGCACACTGTGGTAGAGTCGGGGACGCTATGGCAGTTTTACGCTTGCTTGTAGTCAGTTTTTCAACAAAAGAAGTAACAACGCCCCTTAGCTGTGATATAATATACCACCGTCTGTTGTGAGCTATTGCTTGAATATAATTGTTTGTACTTTTGTTCACGTCCATCCTGGCAGCGACTCTAATCCTCATTCTTCTTCTGTCTCAATATAGAACGTAGTTTCATACACACAACAGTACACTGTCGCCACCTGTTGGCGGATGTAGAACACAACATATTCCCCCTTTACGTAATAATGATACTAATGCATCAATAGAAAATAGTAATAATAAAACCTCTAAAGTATTAATAAACATCCACACAATAATGGTGTCATTGGTATAAGTGAAAATAGTAATGAAAATATTGCAAAATGAAGATCAGATAAAGAAGAAAAACAAATATATGTGAACAAACTGTACGTTTTGGGCACTTGCGATCCATATACAGCACCCGCAACAGTATTTCAATCACTAAACACAGCGACGTCACTGCCAGAGCTCCAATTTGGCGATGTGTACATATATCTTGTGGAGAATCCCCTCCCCTTACATGTGTCTGAACGTTGTAACCGTCAAAGACATTGAATAGCGCCACTAGGGGCGCACCTCTTGTTGTACAGCGCTTGCCTCGTTAAGTTTTGCGTCACTTCCGACGGTATAACTAGGAGAGAGCACGCGGTCTCTCTACAGTGGCGAAGGGGAGTGAGGTGTACGGACGTCAGGTGTCTTATCTTTATATGTTATTCGCTTTCTGTGTGTGTTGGAGACCTGACCTGTACCATTGGACCCGTTGTTAATAAATGGTCGAACTGGTTGCATCGTGTCGTCTGCCGTTGCTGTCCGGAGCACCCAGCTGGCCTACACCACCCCAAACTACCTTCGTTACAACGTGAACGTTCTACCCAAGAGCGTCTTTTACATTCTTGGTATTGAGAAACGCCGCCGGAAGAAGCGCTCAGTGAGCTCATGACCGTGCGACTGCAGGTAAGACGTTCAAG
>PIJE02000386.1:320859-373368 GCA_002895965.2 Coryphaenoides rupestris | reverse complement strand
AAAGAAAAAAAAGAAGAGGGAAAAAGTATATTATAATATATTATATTACATTATGCTGGATTGTCTGTAGCAAAGCAGCGAGCTCGGGAATCAATGTGACACAAGGCAGTCTCACCAGGAATGATTCAAAGTTTATTTAGATACATAGAGCCTATATACAGTTTGCATGGGAAAACAAGAGGAACATTTACATATAGACACAACAACTCAACAAGGGAAGCAGACATAGAAACGCCTCCAAGACAGCCATTCAGGGAGCAGGGACAACAAGGCCGTCCATGGAGACCCTTCCGTCCCCACACCCCAGACAGCCAATCCGGAGATGCCAGGACCCCAGGCCCCACGTGGTTTGTCTGTCTGTGTAACAGACAGACAAACCAACAGTTAACTTGAAGCACGGATATCATGAAAACAGATAAGAGTGAAGCTAACTAGTCACGTAGGCCACACAGCAGAGTGGAAAGTTACCGGCCCACACGATCAATACATCCACAACTCCCAACACTAGCGGTCACAGACACATTCCAATTCAAACTGTTTTTATGAACAGAATTTGGCAATTTATTATTAATTTGTATGTTGCCATTTATTGTTCAATCACTGAAAAACTGTCCAGCATTAGTAGGATGACTTTGAAAACTGCTTGTAGGCTTGCATTTGTTGTTTGGTGGATGTGTGTTGCTTGGCGTGGTGACGATGTTGGTCCACTTTCTCTGGTCACCGAGTGTCAGTTGTGTCAGTGATACCAATTGAGAAACGCTTTGCCAGTAGACTCAAATCCAAAATGGTATGGTGCTATAAAGAATCTAATGGCCTCATTAGACCTTATTGATATATGGTGGATGAACAATCCACAACAGGTAAAATACACCTGACGAAGCAGGCCAGTAGGTTAGACAATTTTTTGGTTTCTTTTAAACTGATCAATTTAGTCACAAAAAAACACAATTAGTGATAAATTACTTTCTGATCATAACCTTATTGGAATGAATATGATAACCTCCTGAATAAGAGAGGCCCTCGATACTGGACATGTAATCAGCTACTCTTAGAAGAAGATATTTATTAAGGCTACTGAGATTTTTATAGAAGATTTTTTTCACTGAAATGTATGAACAGCAAACCCTTTGATAGTATGGGATGCCTTTAAGTGTACCCTGAGGGACCCCTGTATTCAATACAGCTCAAGGAAAAAGAAAAAACACTTTCTTAAAGAACAGGAGATAATACAGCAAATTGAACAATGATCTGAGCTTTTAGATGATAATTAAAATACAGAAACATTAAACTCCCTTAAACAAAAGGAAAAAGAATTAGAAGTTATTTATGAAGAAAAATTAAGCCAAAACCTCTACAAAAAGAAAGTGGAATGGATGGGAAAAGTAGCCAGAGTTCTCGCGAGAGCACAATTTGAATTTGCTCAGCGAGTCACTCTGGTAATGAGTAACATGCTCATTAGCAATTCCTGTTGTTCCGAACATAAACCAATCACATCGGTGTATCTGATATAGGCGGGCCAGAGGCGGGCTAAACTGTCATGGGAGTTGGCAGTAGGACCCAATTGCAGACTCAGGACTCGGGGTTTTGTGGTGGAATAAATGTTATTTATTACCGTGTGAGGAACAGGCAGGTAGGAATCCATGTTGTAAGTAGAATTACAACAGATGACGAGACATAACTTAACGATGACAAAACATAGACAATGATCCGACACTCGTGGGTGGAGTGCCGGGGCTTTTATGCCGTAACTAATTGCAGATTGCGGACAGCCGCGAACATAGCGCAGGTGCCGCTAATCGTCCAGGGGCGGCACTGGCGCCCGGGAGCCCCGCTAACGCTCCAGGGGCGGCATTGGCGCCCGGGAGCCCGGGGCCACGATGGAGATCGTGACATAAACAGATGATGTCAGCGCTGCGACGGAATCAGTCCGGAATCAGTCAGTAAACATTGCAAGATGGCTATCGAAAATGTTGACTGAGTATCTGTACAAACTAGGGATGCACCGATACCACTTTTTTTCAGACCGAGTACAAGTACAAGTACTTACATTTGGGTACTTGCCGATACCGAATACCGATACGAGTACTTAATAAAACCATTACAGTTCTAATGACTTTGAAAACATGTTAGTTTTTGTCTGGGGGGGGGTGCTCCGTTAATTCGCGGTTCTGATGGGGGGGGTGCTCCGTTAATTCGCGGTTCTGATGGGGGGGGTGCTCCGTTAATTCACGGTTCTGATGGGGGGGGGTGCTCCGTTAATTTGCGGTTCTGATGGGGGGGGGCTCCGTTAATTCGCGGTTCTGATGGGGGGGTGCTCCGTTAATTCGCGGTTCTGATGGGGGGGCTCCGTTAATTCGCGGTTCTGATGGGGGGGGTGCTCCGTTAATTCGCGGTTCTGATGGGGGGGGTGCTCCGTTAATTCGCGGTTCTGATGGGGGGTGCTCCGTTAATTCGCGGTTCTGATGGGGGGGTGCTCCGTTAATTGCGGTTCTGATGGGGGGGGTGCTCCGTTAATTCGCGGTTCTGATGGGGGGGGGTGCTCCGTTAATTTGCGGTTCTGATGGGGGGGGGGTGCTCCGTTAATTCGCGGTTCTGATGGGGGGGCTCCGTTAATTCGCGGTTCTGATGGGGGGGGTGCTCCGTTAATTTCGCGGTTCTGATGGGGGGGGGGTGCTCCGTTAATTTGCGGTTCTGATGGGGGGGGTGCTCCGTTAATTTGCGGTTCTGATGGGGGGGGTGCTCCGTTAATTTGCGGTTCTGATGGGGGGGGGTGCTCCGTTAATTGCGGTTCTGATGGGGGGGGGTGCTCCGTTAATTGCGGTTCTGATGGGGGGGGGGGTGCTCCGTTAATTCGCGGTTCTGATGGGGGGGGGGCTCCGTTAATTTGCGGTTCTGATGGGGGGGGCTCCGTTAATTTTTCTGATGGGTTGCTTTTTCGGTTCTGATTGGGGGGGGTTCATAACTAATTAACTGTCTTATTTGTTTCTTATTTGGTGCTCCGTTAATTTGCGGTTCTGATGGGGGGGTGCTCCGTTAATTAGCGGTTCTGATGGCGGGGGGGGTGCTCCGTTAATTCGTGGTTCTGATGGGGGGGGTGCTCCGTTAAGTTTGTTTCAAGCAGGAATAATGCACGACATGTCCACCAGGAGGAGCACTCATCACAGTTGACCAAAATAAGCGGTGGACGCAGAAAAGACAATTTGCTGTGAGCTGGGGGGGGGGGACTACAACAAGCCATGCTCTCTTCTATTTATAAACAACATATGTTGTGGATATTGTTAGACTATATTCTGCCTAGCCAGCTGTAGGCCTGGTTTTCTTGTCAGTCTATGTTCCACTGTCTGGCCTAACTTGACCGTCCAACATTGTCTCTCTACACAGTAATACAGTTAACTTTTCATTCGTTGCAGACTTTTCATACACTCTACTTTTCATATGTGTCCAGAAGCTCTCTATTTAGACAAAAGTAATTTTATTGTCTGCGTTTCTATATGTGCCTTCTGTGCCGACGCCGCTCTGATCTGGTAGCTAACTGTTGTGTCCAGCTGAGCATGTGTCAGTAAGGGGACACACGGTTCCGGGAGCAATGATATCATCATCTACAGTAACCTCACTGTCATCTCACACCTTTGGCCCAAAAGTACCGTTAAGCAGGTGTTACAATTCAGGTTAGGTGAGAAATCCTCTGCGGCACCATAACTGTGTGTGTGTGTGTGTGTGTGTGTGTGTGTGTGTGTGTGTGTGTGTGTGTGTGTGTGTGTGTGTGTGTGTGTGTGTGTGTGTATGTGTGTGTGTGTGTGTGTTCCTGTATGTAAATGCCTGCATGTGTGTGTGAGAGGCGGTGGTGGGGATGTATAGCTGTGTGTGTGTGTGTGTGTGTGTGTGTGTGTGTGTGTGTGTTGTGTGTGTGTGTGTGTGTGTGGTGTGTGTGTGTGTGTGTGTGTGTGTGTGTGTGTGTGTGGAACTGGATTCTGGGCCATCTCTGAGTCATGACAGAGCTGCTCCCATGCAGCTGCCCGTGTCCATCCAGCCAACTCTCCTCTGTAGCCTAAAAATACACTTCCACTCACCCAGGAAAAACCCCGCCATTCCTTGACACACACACACAGTGATCCTCTCCATGGAAACTATTGCACTCTATTTAACTACATGGTGCTGCTCAGTGACGCAGCAGCACCTACAATTCAACGGAAAATGTGTCAACAAGTCTGTATTTCGGCGACTGCGCTTCAATCGTTGGACGCTATGGAAGGTGCATGAAGTACTTGTGTCAATCAATCAATCAAGTAGAATAAAGCTGGTTCAGATAAGCCTGCAGCGGTGGCATATGGTTGATCAAAGTCTACTACTGCATGGCTCCTAAAGACAGTCTAAGATAAAGAACTTTGCATCTAGCCAAACAAGCTGACATTTGCATAGTCTCTCTCTCTCTCTCTCTCTCTCTCTCTCTCTCTCCTCTCTCTCTCTCTCCCCCTCTCTCTGGCCTGGTGGGGGCTGGATCTCCCCTGCTCCCCATGAAGACAGCCTTCTCTGCCGCTCCTCTAGCTCAGCTGTCACTTTATGGGCGTGCTTTGACAGGTCCGATTCGATTCCGCTTCAGTTTTCTCACAATCCGTGAATTACGCAACCCCGTCCGTGGGCCTACATGTCGACATTTGGTCTGAAGCTACTTTGATTGCTCATGGTCTCAGCCAGTCCCAGCCTGTGTGTGCGGTGATCGGTGCGGCTCCTCATCATCACCAGGAGACCAGGAGCGCTCAGCCTCCGGCACAAGACAAGAGCTCAAATAGTCCCGTCGCCTCGGTTCGCGCTTTCATTTAGATTTTCTTTTTCTTTGGTTCATTTATTCACCGACATCGTCATCATCATCATCATCATCATGACATCGGTTTGGAAAAGATTGCAGCGAGTGGGCAAAAAGGCTTCAAAGTTTCAGTTCATCGCGTCTTACCAGGAACTGGTGGTGGAGTTTACAAAGAAATGGTGAGTGGAGTGAACAGTAACACCCACATGGCTTCTCAGAGCACAACTATCCGCTTGTTTTGTATGTACTGTAGGTTCATTATTTTATTCTGATAAACTTTGTGGCATATAAACAGCACATAATCCCCATATTATGGCCATCAACCGTTATTACAATTTGTCATCGCAATCGTGTTTATTTTATTTGAATTTTATTATTTATTATTTATTTTCACTGCTGGGAAATGCGTCTGTAAGAAGCCCCCGCCCCCCACCCCCCCACCCCCCCCCCACACACACACACACACAAGCACATGATGTATTCTCTGTATCTTCTGAGAATAAAGGGAATCACGTCACGTGATAACGTGACGTGAGGGACAACTAACAAGACAACAAATAGAAATAAAATAGATAATAGCTTGTTCGGGGGGTGTCAGGGAAGACAGTACCAAGGATCTAGAGTCATCTAGATCTAAAGTGGACCTATACATCAATATATGATATGTTATCTTATTTGAAATGATTGTTTCAATCCGTATGGCTTTCAGGTCTAACACTGATCACAGGCCAGGACAACACTGTGTGGAAGATTAATCCTTACACAATGATTGAATAGTTAACACATCAAGTTAACACAACAAGTTAACTTCACAGTAGTGAAGTATCATAGTATTCTTACTCACAGTCCAGGGTCAGTTGGCGCTGATTCATCATTCATTCGCCATTGACATTGGCATATACTATATTTTGGATAGGGATAGCAAGGAATATGGTTCTGCCAATAGCAACACTGTTGATTGACTGCACAACAACATTCAGACTAATGACAGCATCAAAGATGTGCCCAAGTGCCTCAGACTGTCTTGGATGACAATACTGAGTGTGAAACAGGTCAGAAGACAGTTCAGAACACCCCGGGGGTAGGCCTCACAACAAGCAACATTAAACTCTGTTGTGTTGTGGCCTAATTGGACTTTGTTTAGAAGTTGTCCACATACAATACATCCCTGTGCCACTGAGGCTTCTTATCACTGGAATATGCCGACAGCACAGGATATGTGTACTTGTGTAAGCAGTAGATAATGGTCAGTACAAGATGGCCGCCTTGTCGCCGGTGTCCTACAGGGCGATGGAAAACATAGTGTGCAGAAGACAAAGAGAGAAAAGGCTGAGGAAGTTTGTTTCTCTTCTCGAAAGTTCCCCCCCGTTTGATTGGTGGCTGAGTTGGGTCAGAGCAAGTGTCAGTGAACCCCTGTGTGTGTGCGTGTGTGTGCGTGCGCGTGTGTGTGTGTGTTGGGGGGGTAATACTGCCCTCATGACCTCATTACATCTGCTTTGTATGCACATGTACTTTATTGCTGTGTCACTGGTTGTCTGTGTGTGTGTATGTGTGTGTATGTGTATGCATGTGTGTCTATGCCCGTGTGTGTGTGTGTGTGTGTGTGTGTGTGTGTTGTGTGTGTGTGTGTGTGTGGTGTGTGTGTGTGTATGCATGTGTGTCTATGCCCGTGTTTGTGTGTGTGTGTGTGTGTGTGTGTGTGTGTGTGTGTGTGTCCAGCATGGGCGTCCAGCATGGGCATCAGGGCATGAGAAGAGCTGTGGAAGTAGAGGAAGCCTCCGGCAGGGGGGTTGGGGGAAGTGGGTGGGTGGGGTGGGGAGTAACTGAAGGAGTGGGTCATGAGGATGTTATCATGTTGCCGTTTCTTGTCTGTAACTGGTCGTAAACACTGTGTGACTTAGTGTACATAACCGTGAATTATGAATAGTGAATGGCTGTACATGCTGGGTGCTTACGTATGATTCTAAACGCAGACAATCTGTTCAGAAGGTGTGCTGTTTATATATGTACACCTACATACTTCCCTCTCTTTGTTAGGAGGCACTCCACATGTTCAGATAGGCACCGGTCACATGACTTGGCAGCTTCCTGTTTCACTTCCCACAATATATTGGCCTCACACACACACACACACACACACACACACACACACACTCATGCGCATGCACACAAATTGTGTATAAAACACACTTTGAACTTGCAATAACATATCCTGTACAAACTTGTTTTGTAATGTTCAAAACACTCTTCAAACCATGATGTTGCCCTGAGACAGTTGGAATCAAGAGGACTACTGAAACACACACATATGCGCACACACATGCACGCATAGGCACAGGAACCAATGGCCCTGTAGGGCGGTCCATTGGCCCTACGTGTCCACGCACTCAGGATGTGCAACAATGTTTTTCTGTATTCATGAAGTCAATTTGTCAATTCTGCACACACAGCAAACCCGAGTGTGTCCGTGGATCTCGTAAGAGCTGGTTTGGTCTGAGCTGGGACTTCATCAGATCACTAAGTTGTGAAACTCCTTTTTTCACCATCTTGGGTCACATTTGCACTTACCATCGACACAAAAATAAAAAATGTCACAGTCCAACATGTATTGACCTTTCAGCAGGATGAAATATGCATTCTACTGCTGTCGCTAAAACCAATGCAATAATGTGCAACCAGCACAATCACCTACTGTAAAAACCAATACCTAATTATATAATAGTATGTGCATTAAGTCTTCCTGAACCCTCATGTTGGAGAAGGAGAAATGAAAACCATGTCATCTTAGGTGGAAAAGTGGCACCCATGTCATCTGAGATTAGCGTTCTATTTGCCTTGCAAATATGAACGCTTGAAACCTGCTCTATTCTTATCTTTATGTACCTCAGCGATATATTGCTGTCTCCTTCAACAAATGTACTCTTTGTAATTAGCTGTGGATAAAAGCGTCTGCCATGTAATCATAAGGTGGTACTGGTACATGGCTGTCAGCAGAACTGCCCCTACCTACCTCCAAACATTAGTCAGACCCTACGCCCCAGCCTGAGCGCTCCGCTCAACAACTTTGGCTAGACAACTGGTACCTCTGCCTCTCTGTTATGGCACCGCAGTGGTGGAATGAGCTCCCACCTGATGTCAGGATGGCAGAGCCGCTCACCAGTTTCCACAAGAGACTCAAGACCCACCTGTTCAGGGTTCACCCGGACTCTGCATAACACCCCCTTCCACCCCCCGCCTTCCCTCTGCGAACCCTAGCACTAACTTGCATGTTTGTACATCTTGGCATTATTAATAGTACTTAACATTGTTTAGCATATTGTATGTTCTTAGATGTTGGTAATGCGCTCAGAATGACATGTCTGCTCTTATCCCAGCTATTATGCAGGCAACTTAGCAATTATGAAACTCATTCTATTAGCCTCGTAACTATGAATGCTTGAAACCTGCTCTATTCTTATCTTTATGTACCACAGTGATATATTGTTGTCTCCTTCAACAAATGTAATCCTTGTAAGTTGCTTTGGATAAAAGCATCTGCCAAATGCCCTAAATGTAAATGTAAATGTAAGTAGTAAGCATATCATCTAAGATGGGAAACTGGTAATTATGTCATCTGAGGTGGAGAACTGGTAACCTTGTCATCGTTGTTATACAAAATGGTGTCGTTCAATGTGTAGTGAGAGTGTGAAAGTGACGTGAAATATTATTATTATTATTATTATTATTATTATTACTATGTGTGTAGTGGAGAATTGTACCTTGTCTTGCATACCTCTTTTCCTCTTGTGTTGTTTATGAACATGAATGTATTTCCAGGCAACCAGACAAATTAAGGGTGGTGTGGACCAGGAGAAACAGGCGCATGTGTTCCAAGGTAAAGACACACTACCACACACACACACATACACACACACACGCAGGCGCAAACACATGCACACACTTACACACACACACACACACACACGCGCGCGCAAACACACACACACACACACAGATGATTTACATGTGGTCTGTTTTTGGCATGATGAAGAAGAGACACACACACCATACACACACACACACACACACACACACACACACACACACACACACACACACACACACACACACACACACACACACACACACACACACACACATAAACACACACACGCACACACATACACACACGCACATACAGACAAACACCACCTTTCCACACACACACACACACACACACACACACACACACACACACCGGGGATTTACATGTTGTGTGTTTGTTGATGTCATGTTTGCTATTCAGCTCCACAGCTGGCAGCCTGGCATTAAGAACCCGTACCGGGGTGTGGTGATGTGGCCGGTGCCCGAGAACGTTGACATCTCTGTGACGCTCTTCAAGGTAACGTCACGTTTTAAACCACCTTAATGCTACTGGACACACACTGTTGCTCACCACAGATCAGGGAACGCGTTTCATTGGTTCAGAAGCATCCGTAGCTTTTGCACTTGAGCCTCCAATCAAGGTATTAAAGTAAGCTCTCGTCTCCGCAGGAAGCCAATGCAGAGGAATTTGAGGACAAAGACTGGACATTTGTTATTGAGGGTGTAAGTATTTCAATGTTTGTCTTTATTGTGGAAAGTGCTTTCTCTGTGGGCTTGTTCTTGTAATGCAATTTGTCAATCAAACCAGTAATCAAGGCTGACGTGGTTACGCGGTGATGGTTGATCTGAGACACGTCAGTCGCCACTTGATGCCAGTCAACAAACACACACATGACTCTGTGTGTTACGCCTCAACTCGTCCTCCACCCTAATTACTGATTCGCTCGTTAGTATTTACAATCACATGGGAAGACGGCGGTTTAGCCTCTTAGATACCGTCTTTGAGTTGGTGTTTCCCATTCAGACACAAGTACTTACTAATGTCTTAAGATACAGCCAGCTTTCTCTCTGAACCCGTGTACATTAAAGCAAGGTCTACACAACCTTGGGTCCTACTGGAAAAATCCAAACAAAATATTTCACAAGGTTAGCAACAATAACAGTATTAAGTCCATGTCAAGGATCACATTAAACCAAACTCAATGTTCTTTGGTGTCACCATATGTGGGCGGCAGTAGCTCAGGAGGTAAGAGCGGTTGTCTGGCAACAGGAAGGTTGCTGGTTCAAAGTGTGGAGGTGTCCCTGAGCAAGACACCACCGAACACTAACCTCCTGACGTGTTGGTTGTTACCTTGCATGGTTGACAACGCCGTCCGGTGGATGAATGGGTTGATTGGTGAAGTGTGAGGCTAATATAAACTGCCAATCCATTTACCAATACCCTGCCATGTGTTACTATAACTAACCCACATCCAACGCCCCCCCCCCCCCCACCAGGAGTGCAAGGGCCACAGGAAGGTGCTGGCGTCGGCGGACGTCAACATGAAGAAGTTCGCCAGCCCGACCCCGACGCAGACGGACCTCACGCTGAAGCTGAAGCCGCTGTCCGTCAAAGTGGTGGAGGCCACGCTCAAACTGTCCCTGTCCTGCGTCTTCCTGCGGGAGGGGAAAGCTACGTGAGTGTCAACATAGCTGTGTAGTATAGAGGGTGTAACTGAGTGACGTTCAAACTTCTTGTGCCCAAAAAGTTCTTGTGACCAAAATCACTTTTTCACTTTTCAACTTTTTTACATAGAATTGAAATGATAGAATTTGCCTCTGCATACAACATACAGATATAGTCAATTCTAAATGGATTAATAACTTTTTATATTGTTGTTGATACAGTATATTGCAATAATAATGTATGGTTTTCACAAAACCCCACGGCACACCTGGACTTGCCTCACGGCACAACATTTGGCCTCCACTGCCACAGCTAAAAGCACCTCGGGCCTGGTTGTGGTCCTGGTTGTGGTCCTGGTTGTGGGCCTGGTTGTGGTCCTGGTTGTGGTCCTGGTTGTGGGACATGTGCTGCTTCTGGTCACCACTCATGTGATGATGTGTTATTTGTCCTTGAGAGATGTCATGGTGTCTGTATGTGGCAGGAATGGTGCCATGATGTCATAATTAGCAGCCATATAGCCTTGGATGATATTTATTTACAGTGTTTTATTTTATTGTGTTGTTAAGTGGTGCAGAATCGTTCAACTTTCACACTTTCACACTTTCAAGCCAACTCTGGGGAATACTTAAAAACAAGAAGTTTGGTGTACCGCTAACTGCTTGAAAGATTTTAGTCTAAATAAAGAGACTCTGACTCTCACATCCAGACAGCCACCACCAAGTGGAACACCCTGAAAACATCCTAAAAACACACACCCTGTTGGTTAGACACACATGTGGCGTGGAGAAGTGGTAACCATGTCATTTAAGGTGGAGAGGTATTAAGCAGGTGATCTAAGGTGTGTTTATCAGACCCGACGTGGTGTGTGTGTGTGTGTGTGTGTGTGTGTGTGTGTGTGTGTGTGTGTGTGTGTGTGTGCTCCCCCTAGTGATGAGGACATGCAGAGTGTGGCCAGCCTGATGAGCGTCAAGCCCACCGACGTCGGCAACATGGACGACTTCAACGAGAGCGATGAAGATGAGGACAAGAAGTCTATCGCTGCTACAGGTTGGCGTGCACCTAAGACACACACACGCACGCACACACACGACAACGCACGCCGCACACACACACACACACACACACACACACACACACACACACCCCTTGTCCTGCCTGCTTGTCACTTCTTGTCTGTCTCTGCTAGTTCTATTGGGTCTTCCTACTCTCTTGTTCTTATTGTCTCTCTCTCTCTCTCTCTCTCTCTCTCTCCTCTCTCTCTCTCCCTCTCTCCTGTCCTGCACTGCCCTCTTCTGGCTGCAAGCCTCACACACCCTAACTCGTCCCAACCGACCCGCACCCCTTCCGCCCGGCCAGAGACACTCCACTGGGGCTACACTCCCCCCCACTTCAGGTATCAGTCCTCTCTCACTTCCTGTTCACTACTTCCTGTACACTTTCACTCTATGTTTAACACTCTCTCGCTTCCCGTTTCTTGCAAGGGCTCAGTACTTATTTTCTCTTTCAGTTCAACCGGTTCTTCCCATCATTACTCATATCAATGTTTTGTAATCATGCATCAGTCAATGATCATGAAACATGCTGTATATCAACAAAACTTTGAATGTGATCATTAATTGTGTCAAATTATTTCAAATGTTTTTATATCTAATTTTCAATTTTTAACCTGTGTAATCTTTCCATGTTCTTTTTCTGCAAATTCCAACCTCCCATCCCCTTCTATCTCCTTCATACACCCGTCCCTCCATCTGTCCATCCGTCCCTCCATCTGTCCATCCGTCCATCTGTCCATCCGTCCCTCCATCCGTCCATCTGTGTCATCCTCCCGTTAACCCCTCCAGTCTGTGGCCGAGACGGGGGCAAGTCTGTGTCTGTGCCTCCCAGTCCCGCCCTCCACGCGCGGCCTCCCCTCCCCATCACCCCCTGCCCCTCCCCTCGCCGCTCTAGACACGCCCTCTCCTCCGCACCCGTCCAACCAGCTGCCCCAACCTCCGCGGGCCCCACCCCTCAGCCCTCTCCCCGCTCCAAACACAAATCAGCCGCCACGTCCGCCCAACCCGCCGGCGCCTGTCCTGCATCTAGCCCCGCCTCCTCCACATCGTCCAATCCCCTGTCCACGTTGTGCTCTGAGGTCACGGCCGCCCTAGCAGCCACTCTCCTCGCGCCCGCAGTGTCCTCTCTGCCTTCTCCCTCCGTCGCGCCGCCCCCCTCACCTAGTTGCCCGTCTCCCAAGACTTCCGCGGCGGTCATGCCTTCCTTATCCCAACCGACCCCATCCCATAATTTCAATTTCACCACCTCCACCATGATAACGCCCACCCCTGTGGCTTCCTTTAACCCCCCTTCCTCCTGCTCCTCCTCCTCCCCCTCCTCCTCCACCTATGGATCTGCCGCTCTCTGACTGCCCGTCTGACCTCCACCCTTCGGCCTCAGCCTCCGCTCACATCTCTGTCTCACCCCAAACCCGCTCAGTCCCCTGAGAGAGCGTCCACAGTGCCCGCCCTCAGCCGGTCTCTCTCTCAGCCTCCCTCCCTGCCCAGAATCTTCCAGCAGCCCAGCACAGGGAAAGGTATATGCCTGGCTGGTCTCAACATCGGAACTCACAACATTACATGCTTGAGTGTCTGTCTGTACGCAATTGTACATTTACATTTATTTTAGGTTGCTTCACTAACTTTCATCTTGCATCTATACACAGACCACCTTGTTCTTTAGCCATAATTCTATAATGTTGAATTATTGTGAAATTATGGTCTTCTGATGTAGTCCAGTTCAGCCATTTCAGACTATAGCCCTGATAAAGAAAATCTGGCAAACCCAGTTTCAACAACCTACCTTGTAAATCCTGGGTTTGAGTTTGAATTCATGTAGCCGTTATTGTGAGCCTGGCTAATCTCTGTATGATTTTAAACAACGGCTTGCTTGTTTAGAATAAATTGAGTACATTTGACCGTCTAGCAGCACTGCAGTTGTCGTGTTGTCTTACACAGTTTGAGTCAATGCTCAAATGCATTTCAGACAAGCTGCAGGGGGAGATCATCCTGGGTTAGATAATAGCATGCTGTGGTGTAATACTGGGCCCGTTCTCTGTCAATCACGAGGAGTTTCTGTTCCTTTTGCACTTCCTTTGCTGTCGTTCCCTTACTCATTCAATCTCTTTTCTTCTTGTCCTTCCATGCCCTCAGCTTCAATTCCGTCCCAGCAGTACCCCCAGGAGGCGCAAAGTGAAAGTGCAGTTGAACAAATCTCTGGTGCGCCTCTTTACTCTGTACTCTGCCTGCTATCTAGATAATGTAACGCCTAGCTCGCTAACTACTTAGTCTAGCTAAGGTAACTAGATAACTACCTTCTTATTAGTCGAGTTGCCAACGCCTTGAAATGATAACCTACTGACTAGTGTACTTTGAATATACTAGCTGTTAACTGGTTTTCCTTTAAACCTTTTCTTACTATTTTAATGTTCACTCTGTCTCATCTGCTCCCTTGGTCACTTTCACTCCTTCCTTTCTTCCTTTCAGTTCATGCTCATATTTTCCGACCTCATATTATCAAGTCGGTGGCTCGGCCCTCCTCTCCCTCCCCGTTCGCCCCAGACACGCTTCCATTTGACCACACAGGGAAAAATAAGACCGCAACTATTAAAAAACCTTCTAGTTCACGGCCAGGTAACTATGGTGATGTAAAAGCGGTGCTTGAGTCATTTCTGGTATGAAACAATGACAAGATATGCATGGTGTTCTGCAAACATCCAAATTTCAACCAATTTCAAATATCCAGCAGTAATGAATTTCAATGGCCTGTTTCAGCACACACACACACACACCTTATACCAGGATTTGCTCTTGTGTCACGTTGCACAATTGTACAAAATGACTGATGATTCATGATTGCTTCAGAGCTGTGTTGCTGGCGGCCTGCAGGGCTGGTAGAGCTGTGGTTGTGAGTCACCAGCCCACTGTCCAACTGTCACTGTGCTAGTTGTTCTACATGATTATTAAAGGCATTGCCTTACAGTTCGCTATACTTTTCCCTTGACTCTTTCTCCCTTTCTTCTGACCTCTCATCCTAGTACCTACTCTCTCGATTCTCTGAATATGAATCTATTTTACCTGCCATCTTTTCAACTCTTCTTCTTCACTCAACTCATTGAGAGTGCATGCTGTGATGTATCTTCTTCCTTTATTTTCCTTTCACCTGCCTGTCCTCCCGTTCACAGGAGGTCAGGGGGCGGGGCTTGGATCGGACACCACAGTCCCCGCCCCTCATTCTCTGATTGGTGGCGACATCAGCCCTATCCCCCTGCTGACCAGCCCTGACCTCGATGCGCTGTGTGACCCGGAGGCTCCGCCCCTTTCCGCCTCCCTGCCCCGCCGCTCGCCCCCTCGCTCAACCTCTCGGTCCAATTCCCGACTTGGCCCCTCCCCTTTCAGTCTCACTTCCTCTCAGCCTCCCGTGACTCCTCCCACTGCTGCTGCTCTTTCCCCCGCTGCCCCTCCTCCCGTCAGCTCCTGTCAGCCAGGTACATAACCTGTGGATGTAGACTGAGAACATTCAAAGCACAAACATTGGAGTAACTACAAAACAAGAACAACAACAAAACATTTATTTCAGGTTTGAAGATGGGGAGGGATGCTGCAGATCACATGACCCTACCATGCATGAGTCAGGACTGTGGCTACAACAGTCATTAGCTACCATGGGCGAGACAATAGAAACTAGAAAATGCATTTCCAGCAGAAATGTGCTGTAGTGTAAGATTATGTGAAAAAGATTCATAGTTTAAGATAGCTGAACCCACATGAAAAGATTCAAGAGTTCAAAAGTTTGTCTGAAAGTTGTCATGCAGTATACTTAAACAATAAGCCCCAAGACGCTGTGGTCTAAAATCATGATAAACCACGGCCTTGTGGGGCTTATTGCTTTTATAAAACGGTTACTACGTTAAACTACATTAAGGTTTCATAAATTAACCACATAGCAACAAAAAAATGCAATAGTTTACTGCTAACAAATAATCATTCTTCCGCCCAAACAATGTAGTTCTACAGCGACATAGCAGAATGCTTGCCAAGCAACACACAGACACGGTGGAGGCATACCGGACCGGAGCTAAATGTTTTATGAAAAACATTTTAATAATGTCAAACTGTTTTTCAAAGAGGTTAATAGTTAAACAAATAACTCAACTAAAGTGATAGTTTGAACCTAGGCCTAGTAGTATCATGAAGTATTAGTAAGTAATAGACATAGTATAAGCATGATAAGTAGTATAAGAAGTAGTATCAGTATAATAAATACCAGTAGTAGAGGTAGTACTCACAGACTTTTTTGAGCAGTTCTTACCTAGTAGTAATTTATTTATTTGCCTTTTTTTCTTTTTCAAAAGAAGCCATGACAGCATCACCTTTTTGATTATTTTTACTCCCTTACTTCCAATCAGAACATGGGGTCTGATTTGTCACTGATTTGCCACTACCCGTGGTAGTGTTGACTTCCATTTTAAAATGTCAGGTTTAAGAGTTTAATATTTTAAAAAGTATACATATACTTTTTATTAAAAAAAAAAACATTAAATAATATGCGATTCCATGTCAAGATCAACATTTTACAATTTGAATGGAGATAGGTGCCAAAGTTGTGTTGAATAATAGGGTTTGTACATCAGAATGTATAATGGGCAATACTCCGCCATATTGAGAGATAGTACTGTTGTACTGTAACATTCTAAATCAATGCAAATATACGTAAGCATAAGCTGCTGAAAACATTGTTTTGCCACGTCTCCAACAATGTTTCCCCATAATGACAGATCAATTTCACAAATACATACAAAACAATGACCAAAACAACATTACTACCAACATAATAACTAATATTCCAATGCTTCCAAAATGGAGGTGGGCATTGCATGCAAGCCCGATAAAGATAAATGGAATAATCAATCCTAAGAATAACATCAGCAGAGAGCCCTAGGAGCACTCACTGAATAAGTCATGTGGTATATAAAACACCCTTAGCTGAGTGCTCCCATTAAGCACCGAATACTAAAACAGTGCTCATTAACCATGCAAGAGCTGCATTCTTCTCCTCACTTTTATCCCTAGGTACAAAACAGAGGAACTAAAGTTTTGTCTTTTTACCTCGCAGTACGGACGCCTCCATCCACCCAAGGGGAGAACAACATGCTCCCGGTTGCCAAGGAAACGGAGGCCACTGCTTCTCCTGAGCCCAAGGAGGTGGAGTCTCGGAGGTCGGTGGCAGCTAACGTGAGAGGAGTCCAGCAGCCTGCCCAAGGATCCACACAGACCATCACTGAAGAGGACGAAGAGGATCCAAAGAACATCAGGTGAGCTCACATTTCACAATTATTAGCAGGCTCTTCAAAGTGTGCTGCAAATTAAAAGGCCTCTATTAGACCAGGTGTGAGCGTGAGTAGCCATTACAAGCAGTTTAAAAATTGTCATGTGACGAAAATTGTCATTGTGACAAAGTGACATCACAAGTGGGAGTGTCAACCTAAATGTATGCTGAGTCTACCAGCCTACCCAGTGGACTGTACCAACTGGTAAACTGATCTAGTCAGCATACACCTCGGTGAATACTCCCACCTGTGATGTCACTTTGTCACAATGACAATTCTAATTACTATTTTGTAATGACTTGTATTGGCTAATCACATTCACACCTGGTGGTATAATTGGGCACCTTTAAGATCAGATGACATTTATTGTGGGTACAATAAATGTCTGCAACAATGCAGCTTGAAACGAAATGTTGTACAGTTTATTATGATCTCACTGACATGTATTGATACTCGTGTGGCCTACTCATGTGATTGGTTGTTGTTGTTTACATGGTTTGGAATGTGTGTTTCAAAGATGGCTTGGAGTGTGTGTGTGTGTGTGTGTGTGTTAAGTTACCCCTTTGTTTGCAATTTAATTAAGTTAAGTTAACTTCCTACACCTCGAAACTCATGAAATTCAAGGCTTATCGTATCGCGGTGTGGTTAACTGTCTACTGATGTCAATCAACACTTGCTTGAGTCACTGACTGAGTTGTTTCATGGCTGGAGTTGCTTGTATTGACGGCATCCAATAACGGTACAAAAATGGTCGCCTGACTACGTGATTGAGTGTGGAGTCAACCAAAACCTTCCCCTTGCTGGCCTAGACAATAATGGCTGCCATTGTACGCCTCTATTTCAAACTACATACTGTATGTGGTCTCCCAATCTACTCAACCTATGGTTCCTCTCCGGCTTAACATTTCGCAACATGACATAACAACATTTCAACCAATAATATCAACATGCTCCACTCTTATGAACACACAGCCGGCTAGTGTGTTCTTTCACTTTTGCACCGTCCTAAAAGTGGAAAACCAAATGTGTGCCCCGGCGCTTGTTTTTGTTAAACGTGGCAACCGTTTTGCCCATTTTGGCAAGCTGATCCCTGTCTACTTCTAAAACTGGGTGCCAGTCTGTGTGAGCTTGCACTACCCATCCCTTGTTCCCCCATGACAAACCCTGTGAAACCCCACCGTACTACCAAGGCCTCTGACACCTCGGCATCCCTGTATCCTCAGTTCTGGACCAATCCTTTCTGAGCTGATTGTAGCCCCACCCCCTCCCTGGCCATTTGCCAGCCCCGAGAGCTCCACCCCTCAGCAGCCCTCCACCAATGTGTTGGCAGCTTTTATCACACCCAAAAAACCCAAAGAGGTCGTCTCTAAAAAGGCCACCAATAAACCGTTTGAAGTTGCAAAGCCGCCATTGGCTGAGTCAGAGGCCGACTTTGATGATATCATGTTGGAGTCATTAAATCAGAGCCTGCCATCAGGAGGCTTGTTCCTGGAAGAGGAGGACTCTAAACGAGACACCATCAAAAGGTGTCCTCCAGGGTGAGTAAATAGACACACACACAAACACACACAAACGCACACACACGCACACACACGCACACACACACACACACACACACACACACACACACACACACATACACACACAGATGTGTGCTGCTTTATAATCAGTATAATCAGCATCAAAAGGGAAGTTAAACGAGACAACTCCAGGTAGGAAGTGACTCAAGCAACTGTGTAACTAATCATTTAAACATAGAAATGAACCCGACGATGAACCCATGTAGTATTAAGGTGAACTGTTCTGTCTGTCCTGCAGTATGAAGCCATGTAGCATTAAGATGAACTGTCTGTCTGTCCTGCAGTATCACCCATGTAGCATTAAGGTGAACTGTCTGTCTGTCCTGCAGTATGAAGCCATGTAGCATTAAGATGAGCTGTCTGTCTGTCCTGCAGTACAACACTCAAGGCTGCTGATGGACAGCCTCCTTCAATGCCATATGCCTCAAAGGAGGAGAGGCGGACGGTGGAGGAGGTGCAGAAAAAGAAAGAAGAGGAACAAAGGATGAGAAAACAGCAGGAGGAGGGAGAGAGACGGAGGGCAAGGGAGCAAAAGGAGAAAAAAATGGAGGAGGAGAGGCAAGCTCTGGAGGAGGAGGAGAAGAGGAGAGTCTTAGAGGAGGAGAAGAGGAGAGTTTTGGAGGAGAATAAGAGAGCTTTGGAGGAGGATGAGAAAAGGAGAGCTCTGGAGGAAGAGAAGAAGAGAGTATTTGAGGAGGAGAAGAGGAGAGTCTTGGAGGAGGAGAAGAAGAAGAGGGCTTTGGAGGAGGAGAAGAGGAGAGTCTTGGAGGTAGAGAAGAGGAGAGTTGTGCAGGAGGAGGAGAAGAGGAGGGTTCTGCAGGAGGAGAGAAGAGGAGAGCTCTGGAGGAGGAGGAGATGAGAGTCTTGGAGGAGAGAAGATGAGAACTTTGGAGGGGAATAAGAGGAGAGCTCTGGAGGAGGATGAGAAAAGGAGAGCTCTGGAAGAAGAGAAGAAGAGAGTATTTGAGGAGGAGAAGAGGAGAGTCTTGGAGGAGGAGAAGAAGAAGAGGGCTTTGGAGAGGAAAAGAGGAGAGTCTTGAGGAGGAGAAGAAGAAAGGGCTTTGGAGGAGGAGAGAGGAGAGTCTTGGAGGAGGAGAAGAAGAAGAGGGCTTTGGAGGAGGAGAAGAGGAGAGTCTTGGAGGAGGAGAAGAAGAGAGGGCTTTAGGAGGAGGAGAAAAGGAGAGTTCTACAGGAGGAGGAGAAGAGGAGAGCTGTCTGTCCTGCAGTATCAACCCATGTAGCATTAAGGTGAACTGTCTGTCTGTCCTGCAGTATCAACCCATGTAGCATTAATGTGAACTGTCTGTCTGTCCTGCAGTATGAAGCCATGTAGCATTAAGGTGAACTGTCTGTCTGTCTGTCTGTCCTGCAGTATCACCCATGTAGCATTAAGATGAACTGTCTGTCTGTTCCTGCAGTATCAACCCATGTAGCATTAAGGTGAACTGTCTGTCTGTCCTGCAGTATCAACCCATGTAGCATTAAGATGAACTGTCTGTCTGTCCTGCAGTATGAAGCCATGTAGCATTAAGATGAACTGTCTGTCTGTCTGTCCTGCAGTATGAAGCCATGTAGCATTAAGATGAGCTGTCTGTCTGTCCTGCAGTACAACACTCAAGGCTGCTGATGGACAGCCTCCTTCAATGCCATATGCCTCAAAGGAGGAGAGGCGGACGGTGGAGGAGGTGCAGAAAAGGAAAGAAGAGGAACAAAGGATGAGAAAACAGCAGGAGGAGGGAGAGAGACGGAGGGCAAGGGAGCAAAAGGAGAAAAAAATGGAGGAGGAGAGGCAAGCTCTGGAGGAGGAGGAGAAGAGGAGAGTCTTAGAGGAGGAGAAGAGGAGAGTTTTGGAGGAGAATAAGAGAGCTTTGGAGGAGGATGAGAAAAGGAGAGCTCTGGAGGAAGAGAAGAAGAGAGTATTTGAGGAGGAGAAGAGGAGAGTCTTGGAGGAGGAGAAGAAGAAGAGGGCTTTGGAGGAGGAGAAGAGGAGAGTCTTGGAGGAAGAGAAGAGGAGAGTTGTGCAGGAGGAGGAGAAGAGGAGGGTTCTGCAGGAGGAGGAGAAGAGGAGAGCTCTGGAGGAGGAGGAGAGGAGAGTCTTGGAGGAGGAGAAGATGAGAGCTTTGGAGGAGAATAAGAGGAGAGCTCTGGAGGAGGATGAGAAAAGGAGAGCTCTGGAAGAAGAGAAGAAGAGAGTATTTGAGGAGGAGAAGAGGAGAGCTCTGGAGGAGGAGAAGAAGAAGATGGCTTTGGAGGAGGAGAAGAGGAGAGTTTTGGAGGAGGAGAAGAAGAAGAGGGCTTTGGAGGAGGAGAAGAGGAGAGTCTTGGAGGAGGAGAAGAAGAAGAGGGCTTTGGAGGAGGAGAAGAGGAGAGTCTTGGAGGAAGAGAAGAGGAGAGTTCTGCAGGCGGAGGAGAAGAGGAGAGTTCTGCAGGAGGAGGAGAAGAGGAGAGCTCTGGAGGAGGAGGAGAAAAGGAGAGCTCTGGAGGAGGAGAAGAAGAAGAGGGCTTTGGAGGAGGAGAAGAGGAGAGCTCTGGAGGAGGAGGAGAAGAGGATAGCTCTGGAGGAGGAGGAGAGGAGAGTCTTGGAGGAGGAGAAGATGAGAGCTTTGGAGGAAGAGGAGAAGAGGAGAGCTCTGAAGGAGGAGGAGAAGAGGAGAACTCTGGAGGAGGAGGAGAAAAGGAGAGCTCTGGAGGAAGAGAAGAAGAGAGTGTTTGAGGAGGAGAAGAGGAGAGCTCTGGAGGAGGAGAAGAAGAAGAGGGCTTTGGAGGAGGAGAAGAGGAGAGTCTTGGAGGAGGAGAAGAAGAAGAGGGCTTTGGAGGAGGAGAAGATGAGAGCTTTGGAGGAGAATAAGAGGAGAGCTCTGGAGGAGGATGAGAAAAGGAGAGCTCTGGAAGAAGAGAAGAAGAGAGTATTTGAGGAGGAGAAGAGGAGAGCTCTGGAGGAAGAGAAGAAGAAGATGGCTTTGGAGGAGGAGAAGAGGAGAGTCTTGGAGGAGGAGAAGAAGAAGAGGGCTTTGGAGGAGGAGAAGAGGAGAGTCTTGGAGGAGGAGAAGAAGAAGAGGGCTTTGGAGGAGGAGAAGAGGAGAGTCTTGGAGGAAGAGAAGAGGAGAGTTCTGCAGGCGGAGGAGAAGAGGAGAGCTCTGGAGGAGGAGGAGAAAATGAGAGCTCTGGAGGAGGAGAAGAAGAAGAGGGCTTTGGAGGAGGAGAAGAGGATAGCTCTGGAGGAGGAGGAGAAGAGGATAGCTCTGGAGGAGGAGGAGAGGAGAGTCTTGGAGGAGGAGAAGATGAGAGCTTTGGAGGAAGAGGAGAAGAGGAGAGCTCTGAAGGAGGAGGAGAAGAGGAGAACTCTGGAGGAGGAGGAGAAAAGGAGAGCTCTGGAGGAAGAGAAGAAGAGAGTGATTGAGGAGGAGAAGAGGAGAGCTCTGGAGGAGGAGAAGAAGAAGAGGGCTTTGGAGGAGGAGAAGAGGAGAGTCTTGGAGGAGGAGAAGAAGAAGAGGGCTTTGGAGGAGGAGAAGAGGAGAGTCTTGGAGGAGGAGAAGAAGAAGAGGGCTTTGGAGGAGGAGAAGAAGAAATCTCTGGAGGAGGAGAAAATGAGAGCTCTGGAGGAGAAGAGGATGAGAGTCTTGGAGGAGGAGAAGATGAGAGCTCTGGAGGAAGAGGAGAAGAGGAGAGCTCTGAAGGAGGAGAAGAAGAAATCTCTGGAGGAGGAGAAAATGAGAGCTCTGGAGGAGGAGAGGATGAGAGTCTTGGAGGAGGAGAAGAGGAGAGCTCTGGAGGAGGAGAAGATGAGAGCCTTGGAGGAGGAGAAGAAGAGAGCTCTGGAGAAGGAGGAGAAGAGGAGAGCTCTGGAGGAGGAGGAGAAGAGGAGAGGTCTGGAGGAGGAGGAGAGGAGAGCTTTGGAGGAAGAGGAGAAGAGGAGAGCTCTGGAGAAGGAGGAGAAGAGGAGAGCTCTGGAGGAGGAGGAGGAGAGGAGAGTCTTGGAGGAGGAGAAGATGAGAGCTTTGGAGGAAGAGGAGAAGAGGAGAGCTCTGAAGGAGGAGAAGAAGAAATCTCTGGAGGAGGAGAAAAGGAGAGCTCTGGAGGAGAAGAGGATGAGAGTCTTGGAGGAGGAGAAAATGAGAGCTCTGGAGGAGGAGAAGGTGAGAGCTCTGGAGGAGGAGGAGAAGAGGAGAGCTCTGGAGGAGGAGAAGAGGAGAGTCTTGGAGGAGGAGAAAATGAGAGCTTTGGAGGAGGAGAAGAAGAGAGCTCTGGAGGAGGAGGAGAAGAGCAGAGCTCTGGAAGAGGAGAAGAGGAGAGCTTTGGAGGAGGAGAAAAGGAGAGTCTTGGAGGAGGAGAAGAGGAGAGCTTTGGAGGAGGAGGAGAAGAGGAGAGTCTTGGAGGAGGAGAAGAGGAGAGTCTTGGAGGAGGAGAATAGGAGAGCTTTGGAGGAGGAGAAGAAGAGAGCTCTGGAGGAGGAGGAGAAAAGGAGAGTCTTGGAGGAGGAGAAGAGGAGAGTCTTGGAGGAGGAGAAGAGGAGAGCTTTGGAGGTGGAGAAGAGGAGAGCTCTGGAGGAGGAGAAGAGAAGGAGAGCTCTGGAGGAGGAGAAGATGAGAGCTCTGGAGGAGGAGGAGCGGAGGAGAGCTCTGGAGGAGGAGGAGAAAAGGAGAGCTCTGGAGGAGGAGAAGATGAGAGTCTTGGAGGAGGAGAAGAGGAGAGCTTTGGAGGAGGAGAAGAAGAGAGCTCTGGAGGAGGAGGAGAAAAGGAGAGTCTTGGAGGAGGAGAAGAGGAGAGTCTTGGAGGAGGAGAAGAGGAGAGCTTTGGAGGTGGAGAAGAGGAGAGCTCTGGAGGAGGAGAAGAGAAGGAGAGCTCTGGAGGAGGAGAAGATGAGAGTCTCGGAGGAGGAGAATAGGAGAGCTCTGGAGGAGGAGAAGAGGAGAGCTCTGGAGGAGGAGGAGCGGAGGAGAGCTCTGGAGGAGGAGGAGAAAAGGAGAGCTCTGGAGGAGGAGAAGAGGAGAGCTCTGGAGGAGGAGAAGAGAAAGAGAGCTCTGGAGGAGGAGAAGAGAAAGAAAGCTCTGGAGGAGGAGGAGAAGAGAGCCTTCGAGGAGGAGAAGTGTAGAGTCTTGGAGGAGGAGAAGAGGAGAGCTCTGGAGGAGGAGAGGAGGGGAGCTCTGGAGGAGGAGAAAATGAGAGCTCTGGAGGAGGAGAAGAAGAGAGCTCTGGAGGAGGAGAAGAAGAGGGCTTTGGAGGAGGAGAAGATGAGAGCTCTGGATGAGGAGGAGGAGGAGAAGAGGAGAGTTCTGGAGGAGGAGGAGAAGAGGAGAGCTCTGGAGGAGGAGGAAAAAATTAGAGCTCTGGAGAAGGAGAAAAGCAGAGTCTTTGAGGTGGAGAAAAGGATAGCTCTGGAGGAGGAGAAGAGGAGACTGCGGGCAGAGGAAGACCACAAGCGGAGCGAGAGGGAGAGAGGGAGGCGGGAAGAGGAGAAGAGGAGACTGCAGGAGAAACAGATAAAAGAGAGAACAAAGCAGCTGGAGGAGGCGAAGAGGAGGGAGGAGGAGGCAGAAAGGATGAAGAGAGAGGAGGAGAGGAGGGTGGAAAAGGACAGACTGCTGAAGGAGATGAAGGCTGAAGAGGAGGAGAGAAAAAGGAGAGAGGAGGAGAGAAAGAAAAGGTTCCTTGAGGCAGAGGAGGAGAGGAGAAGGATGAAGGAGAAACACTTAAAAGAAGAGAAGGAAAAGGAAGAGGAGAAGCAAAAAGAGGAGAAGCAACATCTCAAAAAGGAGGAGCAAAAGAAGGCGCCAGAGAAGCTCCTGAAAGAGGAGAAGAAAAAAGAGGAAGGGGAGACCAAAATGAGAGTGAACGAGGAGGAAGCCAAGCGGAGACGACTAAAGGAAGAGGAGGAGAAGAGGATGGAGAAGCAACGCTTGAAGATGGAGGAGGAGGAGAGGAGGAGGAGGAGACAGAACAGACCACCAGCTCCAGCGTCTAGTGTGGAAGTCAACAGCTCAGATGAAGACAAGGCCAAGAGGAGGATGATAGCCGTCTCCACGTCTACTCCTGGCATCTCCAAACTCTCGCACGCCAAGACCCAACAACAGGCACAGGACAAAGTGTCCGACACGGTCCCCAAAGCTGCTGTCTCCGCTGGAAGGCAGGACGACAAGCGGTGAGTTGCAGTGCAGACTAGACAGTCATTTCCAGGCCACCTTAGCTATCTTCACACCATGGTTGTTGTTCAATGCACTAACCCTATAACCGGGTTTAAGCTTGTTTGTGCGCTTTAATATCCATCCATCCATCCATCCATTTTCGTCCGCTTATCCGGGGTCGGGTCGCGGTGGCAGCCGGCTAAGCAGGGCCCCCCAGGCTTCCTTCTCCCCAGCCACACTCTCTAGTTCCTCCTGGGGGATCCCGAGGCGTTCCCAGGCCAGACGAGATATGTAATCCCTCCAGCGAGTTCTGGGTCTGCCCCGGGGTCTCCTCCCAGTTGGACGTGCCCGGAAAACCTCCAAAGGGAACTGGGGGCGCTTTAATATGCTTAGTCAAAATAGCCAAATCATTCAACCAATCAAACAATGAACCATATTGTAATTCTCATGTTTTAATCACTTGCTGTTTCGTAATTCTCTGATGGTCCTGTGTTCTTTGGGTGACCCTATATCTGTATGATCTAATGGTTTTCCTTTACTCATATTTCTCTATTCGTTGTTTTCTATTCTCTGATTTTGACTCTTTTCTTCCTCTACCATCGTTTCTATCATCTTCCCCCACTCTCAGTTTGGGTCCGCTGTCGCATGAATCGGGAGGCTTGATTGCCCTGCGAACAATCAAACCCATTGCCGCTTGCAACCAATCGGGCCCTGCCATTCAGCCCTCTGCTCACAAACCAATTACATTAGACGTGGTGTCTCTGTTCCCGCCCCCTGAGAAATTTGTGGAAGTAGAGGATCCTCTGTGGACTGCTCTCGAAGGGAGGGCTGGTAGTACTCAGGAACACACTAAACCCTTGGGCAGAGGGTAAGAATGGATAGGGGCCAGCCTGTGTGTGTGGAGTGTTTGTATGTCTGTATGTCTGCTCGATTTTGATTTACTCTTATAGTATAGTGTAATAGAATAGTGTACAACAACGACGGCCTAATAAATGCTGTATTTTTTGCTGTGTGTTTCACTCCTAGCTTACTGAAAGAAGATGCAGTCCGAACAGACACAAAGCCGTCCACACCCACCATACAACATCAGCCAATCACAGCAAAGGAATCCAATGTTGTTGTCGTCGCTATCCCTGGTAAACCCTGCGCCCAGCGGTTCGAAGAGCACCCCAGGGTGCCCCAGGCAGCACCCCAAACGATAGAACCCTCAAATCCAACAGCCGCTTTGCCCAAATCAGGCATCGGTGCTGAGTTGGAGTTGTCCCCTCTGCTGCCGCTGGGACTGTCCAAACCCGAAGCTAAGCGGGCAAACGCTGAAGCGGTCGTAACGTCATGTGCCAAACCAACACTGGAAGTGCGGCCAGTGGACGCTGTCTCGGCTGACCCTCAGACAACCTCAACCAATCAGAAGGCAGTGTCTGAAGTGGAGGGGCCTCTGTGGGCAGCCCTGGAGGAGCCAGCTGTGGTGGTGGCTGCAGGGGAGGGAGGGAGGACAAGGGAGGGTGTGAAGACAGAGGACGAGAAGCAGGAGGAAGGAGACAAGGAGACAAATAGTGCTGCTGTGGCCGGGGGGTGAGTAGAATGAGTGGTGCAGTGCTGACCTTGTATTGACCTCATGGCTGTTGGAGCGCAACACGCTGCAGAATATGCTTTGCATGCACGCATCGCCCTGCACACACACATGCAGCATGCACCCATAAACACACACACACACACACACACACACACACACACACACACACACACACACACACACACACACACACACTCTCATACATAAAAACAAGCTTCTGCTTCCACAGTGTTGACAAGGATGTTGCATAAGGTGTTGCATCATGTCTTGTTGCTGGCGATTGGAAAGCCAATCTTTAATGTGACTTCAGTAACAGTGTTGGGGTGCAGACAACCCTGCTCAACAACACTCCTGATAGGTTAGGATCGTTTACATGGTGGAGCTGGACCATGTGTGTACACATGTATTCACGAGATACATCAACAACATAAAGGAATCAAAAGTTCCCTTGTGTGTGTGTGTGTGTGTGTGTGTTCGCGTCCGTGCGTGTGTGTGTGTGTGCTCCAGCACTGTGCACCACACAGAGAAGGTGTGTGAGGCAGGTCGGCAGCCGGAGGCGTCGCTAGGCGTCATATCAGCCATAGTCGGGGCGCTTTACAGAGGGTGAGTCTCTCGCCGCGTGCCTTGCTCGTGCTGTGATCTGTACGCCCAAAACAGGGCATGCCTACAACAGGAAACAAGGTTATAGCTCCTATGTGTTGCGGATGTTGAATGAATGGAACACAGAGTGCTGGCACACAGGAGCTCTAAGTTCTGCCAGAGTCTATGAGCAGAGCTGAACACATTAGGGGCAAGCCCCTCCCCTCAGATACACACAGCACCATTTTTCACCATTTTTATTGGACACAACAGCCAAAAACCTCACTATGTTAACTCACAGCACTTCTGAGATCACTCTAATTGGTCTGATAATTGTAAAAGAAAGAAAAGAAAAAGAGGGTTAACTATGGACTCCCCCCCACCACCACCACCACCACCACCAACTGGAACAGAATGTTCGTGGTGGTATTTGCGATATGTGGAGCAAAACAACAATGGTAACGTTTCCTTCATCTAAATTAAATCACTTGAAATTGTGAGTGCTTCATCTCCTCTGTACTCTGTGTGTTGATGACAGATGATTCGGTCTTGTCGGTTGATACTTACATAAATGGTAGTGGTGAAGGGACGGTACGGTGTGTTTTGGCATTGCTTGTCTTTTCCCTTTGTCCCCCAAGTGTGCTTTGGAACACGGCTTCTTGGTCCGGCACCAAAACTAAGTCTGGGTCGGAAGTTCCGAACCACCGAGCATGACTTTCCACATTATGCTGACCATGCATAGCATGTTCACGGCTCTTCGCTAACCGTGAATTGTGTTCCTGAATGTCTCTTTTTGCTGACGCTGCTGTCTCATCACCCCCAGCTTTGAGACGGTGGCCTACGTCTTCCAGTCCACTGACTCAAGTCAGTCCTGTCCCTCTCCAGACCAACCCGGTCCCCTCGCTGCCACGGCAGGTCAGCAGTGTGCCCTGCGGTCCATCTCAGACCTTCCGTGTGACTCTGAGACGGACACAACTTCATTTTCTCTCAGTGAAGTGGACATTATGCCCCCGGCTGCTTTTGGCGACGTAAATGGGCAGCCAATCGTTGGAGAGGAGCACCCCAAGGAGGAACTATCATTGGCTCATACTAATACAGGGAGGTTAGCCACTGAGGGGATGGATAGTTTGGGTCTGGTTGCTAGTCTGAGACTGGCGGCCAGCGAGGCAGAGAGAGAGAGGGAGGAAAGGGAAAGAAAAGGGAGGAAGGGGAATGAAGAAGATGTGGGGGAGAGGGCAGAGAGGGTGATGAAAGAGAAAATGGACGAAGCTGAAAAGAGCCAGGGAAGGCTGGAAATTGAGGGAAATGAAAAACAAAACAAAGAGAGTCAACATTTAAGAACAGGCCGAGAGGAAATACAACAGGTGAAGAGAAATGAGGAGGGGGAGGGTGACCGTAAAACTAAAATAGAAGGAAGCAGGTGGGGAGAGATGATGAGGGATGAGGCAGGGGAGAGACAGAGAAATGAAGAGGTATCATTTGATGTTTCATCCATGTCTCCCAACAAGCACAACACAGCCAACAGCCTATTACATGACTGTCCTCCACTAAAAGAGGTGGTGTTTGAGGACTTTGACCAATCAGAAGACGGATCCGGTCAACAAAGGCAAGGCAAGCAAGGCAAGGCAACAAATAAGACCCAGCTGAAAGATGCCTTTAAATTCCGCCCAAATAAGCCTGTTGACAGTTCTGTTAGCATCAGAGAACATGTCCCACTCAAACCCAACATCAGCCAGCCTGACAAAGCCTTTCACATTTCCGGGGATGGAGCACAGGAAATCCCTCCAAAATCATCGAAAACAGCACGTTCTGCGCTTAAATCGCAAGCTGTCCCTGTGTGGATGAGAGAGGAGGACAACGAGGAGCTGGAGTACGAGATGGGGCAGGAGGACGTTGGCACCGTCTGGTCGGCCGAGCTGTACATGGAGGGAGGGGGGTGAGTAGCTGGGAGATGGAAGGGTCGTGGGAGTTGAGATGATGAGATGAAATGAGGTGAGAGTGAAGGGAGGGCGGGAAAGTGGATGTGATAATGAGAGAGACGTTTAAGTAGGTCTGACTCTAAATCTTTCTGATATTACCTGCGTTTTCTCCTCAAAATAGAGGTTTTAACTGGCTGTAATGGTAAGGAATGTTGACCTTTTGCTGAGCGTCCATTGGCTGGGCTGAGCTCGCTGTGTGAGGGCATGTGTGAGCCAACGTGGAGCTTCTTCCAAACAACATCGTGTCACTTGTTGTTTGCAGGATTTCCTTGCACACGTCTTGTTTTGCTTGTTCGCAAATGCTTTGTTTTACATGCATCCTCTCAAATGGTTTCTTAGACAGTGCGTGTATGACTCCTGTGAGAGTGATAGTTCCCAAACACAGATTTGGGACATGGTAAGAAGACACTAGAAGGTCACTTTAAAGGTTACACCCCCGCTACTGAGGTATACGAACAAAGTTTTGGTTTGTAGCGTTTCAGTCTCTATTGACTGTTATTTGCTGTGGCATGTCAGCATGGATACATCGGTTGGATTGGTGAATGTTGTTGCTCAAAGGCATCAATTGAATTACAGGTGTTAGGCTATCATGGAAACATTCAGGTAACTCTTCTGGCATGCTCGGGCCAGTATGATGCTTGTTGTTGCCATGGTTAATGTGACATGGTTATTGTGATTGGTTGGTGTGGCAGGTTGTTACTGTAAAAACGAAGAGTCTGTAATCTACCTCTCTGTCTGCAGTGTGGACGTTCCGTCCCTGACTACTCCTACTGCACCAGCCGGTCCTGCCCAACTCCCTCCAATGGTCGTCCCACAACCCCTGTTCCATGGCTCAGCTGTCAATCAGCCAAAGACATTTGGGGAGTCTGGCTTTTTGAAGATTCAGGCAATGCCTACCCATCATTGCTCTTCACCCGCACCACAACAAGACATTGGAGGTGGTTGGACAGCGGGCATCTCTCATAGTAATGTTCACAAGTTTCAGATGTCGGGGCAGGAAGATGTTGAAATAGTGGACAAGCATGCTGGTCAGATGGGAAAGGAACATGTTCAATCCTCGGTGGTCCCCTGGCCCCTCCCCTCAGATGCACACACTACTGAGGTAGTCTCCAGTCAGGGTGCCAGGAGAAAAACTGAAAGACCTGCCGCCAAGTCAAAAGCAATTAAGGTGTACCCTGGAACAAGAGAGATCATTATTGAAACAGAGACTGAGCTCAACCAAAATCCTGAGGACAAAGCCCGCGCACTCCAGGAGGAAGAATGGCTCCTATTGGCTAAAATCCACAAGATGGCAGCCAACTCATCTCCGGTCCCGGGGTCTCGAGGCAAAAAGCGCCTCATACCTGACTTCAAAGAAATTGACACTGATGTCATAGAACCAAAAATCCAATCAGAAATGAACATTGTCTCTGGAAATCTAAGTTTTGAAAAGTCTGTCGATGAGCCACATCATTTGATTGGGTCATGCTTCACTGTGTTTGAAGAAATTTCATTGGCTGATGCTAGACAGGTAGGGACCTTAGAACTAAGTGAAGCAGTACAAGAAGATGAGGGGGGACTGAACCAGGGAGTAAACAAGCAAGTGTGAGTCAGCAATTCCTGTTACCATACAAACACACACACACATGTGTGTGTGTGTGTGTGTGTATGCGTTTGTAAGCACGCATTTTTCTATGCAAAGCCAATAAATTGAATTAATGAAATTAGAGCCCGACCGATTTACTGGGTGGCCGATTTTATCGGTTTATATTGGCCTATCTCCGATATATCTGTATCGGTGTATGTGTTGTCCAATATGCGCTGATATGAAAACCTTTTTTTACATTTAAATTCTCACTAGCGAAGTTTAGTTTATCATTTCAGTTCACTGATTTTGACAATAAAGTTTATTATGAAACCGTATACGTATACTACACCACTAGACATATAGGACTCAGTCCGTCACCTGGGCAGGAATACCGTCCTGAGTGTCTAGCGGTATATTCCTGCCCAGGTATCGATAGCTATATTGATAAAGACTCAGATCGTCTCGACAATGGTATCAATAGCAATAAAAATTAATCCCTCGTAAAATATCCTGCCTCCAGTAAGATCTTTGTCTCAAGTGTTTGATAGCCACATTTGAGGGATCATTGCAAAAAATGTCAGCTGATATATCGATATCAATATATCGATATCGATCGGAAATGTGTTACTCCCTAAGATTGGTATCGGTATCGGCCCCAAAAATCCAGTTTCGTCAGGCTCTAATTGAAAGATATTATGAAATCCTATGCACATAGCAATATGTATGGGATTTTGTCAATAAGTTGTTTTGGTCAAACAACCTAAAGGCGCACAGCACAAATGTGTTGTGCGTATCTGAGCTGTGCCATGATAACATCTTCAATGGAAACTTCCATTCTGGAAGCATCGCTGCTTTATTGTGTTGTTCAGACATTTCTATCCATTCGCCAAGCTTAAATAACTAGCTTTGCTCTGCTATGTGTTACTAACTTTTGAGTCCCTTTTTTTGTCAATCCTCTATATGTCCTGTAATGTGCCATGCTTATGTCTATTTCCATTCTTCTGTTCATAGGCCAACCATGCAGCCAAACACCTTTACAAATGGCGGAGTAACAGAATCCAGCAAGCCAAGCAGACTTCAGATTCAACCTCAGAAACCAACGACAGCCACACTAGCCACCCATGAGGCCACAGAGACTTGCGTCAAAGAAACACCAACCAGCTCTCCAGTAGCCAATCGGGAGTCTTCAATTCCTGCCAGTCCAGCATCCAAGGGGAAGTCTGCGATGCATGAGCCAGACAATACCTCTTCTCTTCCTGTTGCCCAAAGCAGTATGAAGGTGACCCCCACCCCACCTGTGGATTCACAGCAAGACACTTCTCAGCCTGGGAAACCGGCTGCAGAGGGGCCTGATGGGAAGTCGGACACATCAGAGGTACAGACACAGTGATGTCATCTCATGAGGACAAATATGTACATATCTACAAATCAAAAACAAACCTCTGTTCTGTTGTTCACAATTGTCTCCCCCCCCCCTTTCTCTCTATATCTCTCCCTCTCTCTCCCCCTCTCCCTCTGCCAGGGGCTGGTGAGCTCCAGTCAGTCTCTGCTTCAGTGGTGTCAGGAAATGACGCAGGGCTACCGGGGGTTAAAGATCACCAACTTCAGCACTTCCTGGAGGAACGGATTGGCCTTCTGTGCAATCCTGCATCACTTCCACCCGGACAAGATGTGAGACTCTCTGAAAACCATCACCATGTTTTGATTCTTAATGCCTTTTTTGTTGCATTGAACTGGTTACATGAGGTTCTTTCATCATTTCTGTTTTGGGTCTTAGAGCTGTGCTAGTAGGTTGCGATAATGCCCCCATTGTCCTGTTTATGTCTTTTTTTAGAGACTTCAGCCAGCTGGAACCTCATGACATCAAACTCAACAACAAAAAGGTAGTGTTCGTGATCCTCTATCCTCCCTCCAGCAAACCTTAGAAACAGATTGAGCCAGGTTGATGACAGCAGCCTTCACCGATGTTCATTTTCCACTAGTTTCAACTACATTGACGGTGACCCAAATGTAAAATAGAAGATATAATTTCAAGGTTAATTTGATTGCTTTTTTATGAAAACAAATATTTCCCCCAAAAATGGTATGATTGTAAAAAAACTAATACAGTAGGTTGATCATGAATATTTTTTTTTATCTCTGGAAGATACCTGACATTTGGTTTCAACAAGGCTTGTGACCAATAGTACCACTGACCCAAGTGTCTGAATGTTGTTGATGTTAGAAAAGTTGTCAATTGTACCTTTAAATTTTTCTTGTTGATTCGAATAAGGTTTGTTGTCCTCATTGAGATTGATGGAAACCAGGAAGTAAGCTAGATCACCACCTGGGCTTTTCCAGCACCGTGCCACCGTGAAGAGGTCTGTGTTGTTGAGTAGAACATGCTGATCTCGGTGCAGACCTGTTCACGGTTCTTGTTCTCACGTCCACCTCCTGGCAGGCATTTGATGGGTTTGAAGGCCTGGGCATCTCCCGTCTGCTGGAGCCCTCGGACATGGTCCTGCTGTCGGTGCCGGACCGCCTCATCATCATGACCTACCTCAGCCAGATCCGCTCCCACTTCACCAACCAGCAGCTGAGCGTGCTGCAGATCGAGCACAACAGCAGCCAGTCGTGCTATGGAGTGGCGCCCTCGGGACCCGCCCCCAGCGACGTGGATAAGGCTGCTTTCTGTATGGCCCGGCTGCAGGAAGGGGCGGGAGTAAGTCTGGAGGAAGGAGGAAGTAGCACCCTGGTAGTCCCGCCTCCACGGGCCAAGCGATTGGCTAAAGGTACTGGATTGAATTGAATTTATTTTTCATTTTGCAGATGCATTGATTTTCTTAGTTCATTTGAAGATTAAATATGTTCTCTTAAATCTCCAACTGTTCAATGTATTGGTAATTCACTGTTGTTATTGTTTATTCATATTAGGCGAAGACCCAATTACGCCAGTCCCGCCCCCAAGGAGAGAGAGAGCCAATGAGGTGGCTGAGAAGGGACGCATACAGGTGATATTATCTTCATTTACCATCACATGTATAATATTGGGTTTGGGAGTCTTGATCACGTGACACCACAGCACTCAAAGTGTTCAATAGACACGATTAACATCCTACTCCTGCATATATGAATTTCTTGTTTCATTAATCTCCTTTTGTGTCTGTTTCAGGGAGAAGAGTCGACAACTGAAACTGTTTCAGGTACAGATCTAATAAACAAGTGTTTAAATGTAACTTGGGGAATTCTAAAAAATAACATAATATACATTTGAACTATATTACACTTGACCAATATTTGTACAAATGTAGAGTAGATTGATTATTGGTTTTAAGTCACTTATTTCTCATCTCATCTTCATTGTGTACAGTATAAGTTGTTAAATGTTCTGTTTATGGTATGTTGCATGCGTGCGTCCGTGTGTGTGTGTCTATAGGATCACAGCATGCAGCAGAGACTCAGCCTCCACAACAGGAAGAGGAAACCATGGTCAGCCCCCCCTCACCTCTTTGTTTAGTGTCTGCGGTCCTCAGTTCTCTGTGTGACTCCAGTCTGTATCCTCTCAGGGATCTCTGGTGTTGATGTTGCCTTTTATTTCAAGCATTATCTTGGGAAAACGGTGTCTTGTTTCTGACCTTTCTCTAATCCTTTGACCTTCCTTTGTGTGGTTTATGTCTATCTTTTCCTACCCTCTTCCTCCCACTGACCTCCGACCCCTCAATCATCACTTCCTGTCTTTCTTTATCTCTCTATAATTCTCTTTCTCTCTCTCTCTCTCTCTCTCTCTCTCTCTCTCTCTCTCTCTCTCTCTCTCTCTCTCTTTGTCCCCTTCTTTCCTTCCCCATCTATTCTTGTGTATGTTTATGCGTGTGTGCGTGCGTGCGTGTGTCTGTGTGTGTGTGTGTGTGTGTGTGTGTGTGTGTGTGCTGGGTCAGTGTCTTCAGGACACCAGTCAGTATGTTCTGAGTGAACTGGCGGCACTAGAAACCGAGCAGAATCACATCGACAGCCGCGCCGCAGTGGTAGAGAGACGGCTACGACGCCTTATGGAAACAGGTGAGACACACACACACACACACACACACACACACACACACACACACACACACACACACTAGATACAGACACAAATGTTTGTGAATACATTCGCACATGCTCGACCACACACACATATAAAAGATGGGAACATTACACTATACTACAAACACACATCAAAGTGTTTACATAGTGTACAGTCTGGTAGAATGTTCTTGACTTGCAAGGAGTATAGCTCAACTTATAATGAAATTAAATATATTAAAAAGGAAAAGAAAAGATATCAGGTACTCCAAACACTCATATATCATTCACTGCTGCTTCTTTGTCACTGTGATGCATTTCCTGTCTCTGTTGCTCACAGGAAGTGACCGTGATTCGGAGGAGAAACTCATTCAGGAGTGGTTCACTCTGGTCAACAAGAAAAATGCTCTGATACGCAGACAGGACCACCTGGAGCTACTGTAAGACCCCAGCACACACACACACACACACACACACACACACACACACATACACACACACACACACACACACACACTGACTTACACACCCTCCTCCACAAACACACACATAACTACACACAGATACACCCGCATACAAACACTAAATCACACAGAGAGGACCACCTGGAAATACTGTACACCGACATAAATATAGGACACACACACACACACAATTACGCCTACTAACACAGACTTACACAAACACAGAGCACCACACGTGTACCCACATCAAAGCAACAGACTTACCGGTACACACTCAACAGCCGATGAATACTTGCCGACTGTGTGTCCGTGTGTTTCCAGAGGGGAGGAGCAGGACCTGGAGAGGCGCTTTGAGCTGCTCAACAGGGAGCTACGTGTCATGATGGCTATCGAAGGTAGCTCTACGTTTCACCTCCCTTTCCCTCCCACTCTCTCCCTCTCTCTCACTTCCACACACACAACAAGGGTAAGATTTAGGAGGTGAATAGGTTGGTGACTATGGATGGCTATAGATGGATGGCTGATTGGTGATTGCTAGATAAATGTGTGATTGGTGATTGCTCGATGAATGTGTGATTGGTGATAGCTAGATGAATGTGTGATTGGTGATTGCTAGATGAATGTGTGATTGGTGATTGCATTCATGGTTTGCAGATGGGATGGATTTTGAGTGGATGGCTCAATGGATTGATGATCGATGAGGGATAGATGGATAGATGGATGAATATGAACATAGGATGGATTATAAACATATGATGGATGGATCGTGAAGACATGATGGATGAATGATGAGCAGAGGATAGGTGGCTGGTAGCTGGATGTGTGTTTCTGAGTGTGGTGTTCTCCACTGGCAGACTGGCAGAAGTCGTCCTCCCAGCAGCAGAGGGAGCAGCTCCTCCTGCAGGAGCTGGTCTCCTTAGTGAACCAACGGGACGAGATCATCAGAGACATCGACGCCAAGGAGAGAGGGTATCTATACCTGTCTGCCATCATCACTGGCTGCCTGTCTGTCTACCATCCACATATCACTGTCTGTCTGTCTGTCTGTCTACCATCCACATATCACTGTCTGTCTGTCTGTCTACCATCCACATATCACTGTCTGTCTGTCTGTCTGTCTGTCTGTCTGTCTACATATCACTGTCTGTCTGTCTGTCTGTCTGTCTGTCTACCATCTACATATCACTGTCTGTCTGTCTGTCTGTCTGTCTGTCTGTCTGTCTGTCTGTCTGTCTGTCTGTCTGTCTGTCTGTCTGTCTGTCTGTCTGTCTGTCTGTCTGTCTGTCTGTCTGTCTGTCTACCATCCACATATCACTGTCTGCCGGTCTGTCTATCATCCACATATCACCGTCTGTTTGATATGTGAATTTCAGCTGATTAAGCCAATAAAAAAACAATGTTATAGATGATTATAATTGTTGGTAACTATGGTATAAGGGAACTTAACTACTCCAAGCTGTTTGTTTATTGGATTAAAAATAAATATATATATATTTACATTATTTTCCGATAAGATATGTCTACTGCAATACATAACGGTGTGATTGATGATTTTGTTCAGGGCTATGGAGGAAGATGAGCGGTTGGAGCGTGGCCTCGAGATGAGGAGGAAGAAGTTAAACAACAAGGACAAATGTGTCCTACAGTGAGAGAGAAGGGACACAATGTGTCTTACATTGAGAGAGAAGGGACACAATGTGTCTTACATTGAGAGAGAAGGGACACAATGTGTCTTACAGCGAGAGAGAAGGGACACAATGTGTCTTACAGTGAGAGAGAAGGGACACAATGTGTCCTACAGTGAGAGAGAAGGGACACAATCTGATATCTGCTCGTCCTCAGGTCTCCTCAAGCCTCATCGGTTCTTTATATAAAAATAAAGATAAAGTCTTGAAATGTTCTACTCTATCCGGAGCTGACCAGGCCGTCGTCATAGCAATCGTGAGCAATAAAAAACCCTGGCCAATGGAAGAAAACAAAACTCTGTACTACTGTATTTTTCAGATTTCTAAATGTTTTATATTTTAACAGAGAATTGTACTGCTGTTTATTTGCCGTTTTCTGCCTTGATGTGTGAGTATTATTTTAAGTTAATTAACCAGACATTATTTATTTAGTGTGTGATGACTGAGATCTATCTTATGTTATACACACTTGGTCCGTTTTGACCTTGAACTTTTATTTTGAAAGACAACATTGTCCACTCGAGTGGTGATCTGTAGGGTGAAAACCAAGCAGTATTAAGAATGTAACTTTCCTGAAAAGACAGGATGGAGAATTGTTGCAAAACTGTTCAGTGTGTTTAGAAGATTGTAGCATTGTCTAGAGAAATTCTGAAACATACGATGTAGACCATCCAAAGAGATGCTGAATGACGGTGGCTGGTGAGAAAAAAAGAACAAAATGTGCAACAAACTGAGCTGGTCTCAAACTCTTCAGGGGGGGAGTCCAGCCACCCGAACCTCGAACCTCAAAAATCTTATTTTTGAACAACATATAATTTAATCTCCAAGATAAAATGGCTGACTAAACATAAAGTCAGTCTTGAAGTGCCTTGAGTGAACAAAGTTCAGATTTGATTGTCCACTTTCTTTGTGTGTTTGTGTGCATGCTTCAAGTGGTGTGTTGATAGGTCCATACGGTTAAGCCGTTGTTACGTGCCTGGTGTCTTTGTTGATAGTAATGGAGTGTTGTTAATGATGGGTTGGAATGATTGGGGTATAATTACCACGATGATTAAATGCTACATTTGGAATTTTTGTGGGTCTCTGCGTCTCTTTCCACTCTCTATCGTCTACTCGGACACAAATCAGGTTTAATTACAGCCATTTATTTTATTTATACTTTCACACGAATGTCTCTCGTTAAGAATACATATTTCTTAAAGGGAAACAGTGTGTATGTGTGTGTGTGTGTGTGCGTGCGTGTTAATATGTGTAGGCTTAGCAAGGTTATTCAGCTTACCTGACTATGCTAGATCCCAATCTAGTCTGGCTAGCCACCACTAGTCCTCTGACAGTGAGCTGAGGCAGTCCACGCTGCTCACAAACCTGTTGTGCTCCATGGGGGGCAGTCTCTCCGTGGTCTGCCCCATGCGTAGCCTGGTGCTCCACCACAGGGGAGGAGCTGGGCTGGGCCGCGGTGGCCATGCTAGGTGCATTTTATTTGTACAACCCTTGTCTCACAAGTGTGTCAAATCTGTGTGAATGGGACGTTTCACTTTCTTTCACTTCAAATTAGTTTCGACGGTTTCGACCAATCATGTTCCTGGGGGAACCACAACCAACGTGATGTGGCTGATAATTGATTGGAATGGCCACTCGCCATGCAATCACCTCATTCCCCTCACCTGGTTCTTCCCACTCATTTCCTCAGCTGTTGTTAATTTCCCCCTTTGTTCCCCGCTAGGGGAACAAAGGCAACACACCACTTGAATATACATGGGGCCGGTATATATACACATATACACTTGGCGGGGAACAAAGGCAAGTTGGCCAAGCTATCCTGCATTGTTAACTCGTGTATCGGCCTGACTTTCCTGTTTTGACCCTTTCTGAATTTTTGGATTCCCCACCTGCCCCTTGTCAGATTTGTTTGCATATACTGTATGATTGATCACCCGGTTTTTGGACATTACGTTTCTTGACAAAAGTAAATTAGACTTACCTCACAACTTGTCGATCTTTTGTGTTCTATCTGCCAGTACTCGTTACGCACATCTTAACATCGTCCATCTTGCCACTCTCAAAGTCCACACCAATATCTTGGTAACAAAACAGGAAACCTTGCGTAATTCCATGCCTCCCACATGCCAGAGTTCGGCTGCAGCGTTGTCCAACTTCTGGATCCGAGATTAGGAGAACCCTAAATGTCCTCAAGGGTGTTTGGCAGTAAGCTCACCCCTTCTGCTCTGAGGCACCTGGTCACCATTAGACTGGAGTGGGGAATTAAGGTCCTCTCTAGAGGGTTGCTGATCATAGTCTTTGGCTTGGTCTTCTTCCCGCCTGTGTGGGTAGACCCCAATAACCCACCTGGAAGAGTGATCCATCCTCACCAGCATACATTTATAGATTTCCTGTGAGTCCTCGTGGACTCCACCTGTTAGAGTAAGGAAGACTCACAACACAGGGTCAATCCCATGAGGCCACCAGGCCACACAGAGAGAGTGTGTCTGTCAAAAAAAGGATTGAGCCATCTTAGCTTTCAACATGATGTAACGTTTCCGCTCTCCAGGCTTCTGAAGCCTGTGACGGGTGCAGCTGGTAAGCGTTTCAATTTGACACGATCCGATGAAGTCCCAGAGGAACCAACTCACATTGCTCATAGGTGTCGTGTTACAGAAGTGAGATGCACTGCGAAAGCAATTTCACGTTGTGTTTAAAATGTGTGTTGAGGATGCGGACGGAGACTCAGTGCACTTGGCGGTGGTGTAAATATAGACAGTGCTGGCAGTGTGGTCGCTGTGAGGCCTGTGTGGTGGGCATAGAGACAGAGACAAGCAACAATTGGTATCCCATGAGTAATAGGAATGGGAATTTGGCAAACATACTCAGTATTCTCAATTCTGCGGTCATTTGTGGCAATTTCTGGAAGTGGTTGGTTCAGTTGCTACAAATCTGTGTGTGTGCATGTGACGTGTGTGCGTACGTGTGCATGTGAGTGTGTGGGCATGTGTGTGTGCGTGGGCATGTGTGAGTGTGTGTGTGTGTGTGTGTGTGGATGTGTGTGTAGGTTTGTGTTATCAGGCCAGAGGTGGTGGAATATGCCTGGCCCCGGGGTAGGGAGGGCAGGCAGGGCAGGGAGGTTAAACAGTCATCTGGAGTCTCTGAGAAATGACGTTTCTGGGGCTAATTGCGAGGGCGCATGTCCCTGAGGAGATAAATGGCGTTTAGCTACTTTCCATCTGCAGCTCATTACCCTGACCATGGAATGGGGGACGGGAAGCACCGCTCAGGTTCGGAAAATTCCCAGAATGGCTATAATTCCTTTTTATTTCTGGCACGGGCGCATGCATTGTTTGTAATTGAAGCGCCCAGATTTCCCATGACAGATATTTTGTGCATCTATTTTTTCTTTCTGTTAGTTTCTGTTTCTGTTGAGGATTAGTATTTTGAGACGTTACCTGACTCAGAACCCTTAACTGTCGGAGCATGATGTCAGCATGGTTCTTGAGTGACACCAGGATAGTTGCTCAGATACTAGATCCCATGCTTTCTTTGACCTCATTTCTAGATATCAACATCTGCCAGTAATATCAGTGAATGTAATCGTATCGCACGCTACACAATACTACACACAAAGTGGGTAGTAATAGTAGTTCGCTCATGGCCATGAATCATAAGGCAGTCAGTTCATATATAGAGGATGGAGACCTTTTAAAAAAAAAACGGTTTGCTAAAATGTATCTGTGGAGTGTAAGAGGTTGCTGGCTGGTTTAAGCAGCCTCACCTGGCCCCAGTCAGGCTGATTAGTCTGGCTCATCTCTATTTACACGACAAACATCTAGACCGGGTACTCATTCATGAAGTATCAGTTGAATTCTCTCTCTGGGTGTTTGTTGTTTCCTGAGCACTGATGTCTGATGTCTGCTTCTGATCTACCGTACTCCTTTATGCTCTCGTATCCATTCTCCCTGCCGTGTAAACTCCTGCCAGTCATCTGCTGGGAGGCGTTCTCTCCTTCCTGGGTGGGCTTGACTCTGCGCGGGCTGATGGGACTCCGCCTTCAAGGCTTGCTCCGTGCCACTCTTCTGCCACTTCTGCTTACCGCCGTGAGTGGCTACAGAGTTGCGTGTCTTTTCTTGGGGACAGGAACCAGGCATGATGTTTTCCACAGGACAGGAACGATCATCGTGCTCAGGCTCAGGCTGAAGATGTGCCGGAAGACACCGCACAGCTGAGTCGCGCACACCTTGAGTACTCTGGGGCTGAGGCCGTCAGGCCCCGCGGCCTTGCCTGGGCGTAGTCTTCTGAGTTCACATCTCACCTCCTCCGCTGTGATGGTGATTGGCCCTGGAGAGAGGAGAGGGAGGAGAGGAGAGGGGGGAGGAGAGGAGAGGAGAGGGGGGAGGAGAGGGGAGGAGAGATGGGGGGGGGGGGAGGGAGAGGGAGTGGGGAGAGGGGAGAGCATCACAGGAGGAGCTGGGGGGAGGGTGGAGAGGAGCCACATCATCAAACCTGTTGAAGAACAGGTTTAACTCATTGGCCTCATCCAGGTTTCCCTCCCTCCCCTGGATGGTCTTTGCTCCATGGCCAGTGATGGTTCTCATGCCACTCCACACCTCCCTGAGGTTCTTCTGTTGAAGCTTCCTCTCAAGCTTTCTTCTGTAGCTCTCCTTGCCCTCTGTGATCTTCTCCCTCAGTTCTCTCTGCACCTTCTTCATCTCCTCCTTGTCTCCACTCCTGAAGGCCGCTTTCTTCCTATTCAGTGATGCCTTGATGTCTTTAGTCACCCAGGGTTTGTTGTTGGGGAAGCAGTGCACAGTCTTTACATAGTCCATTATGCAGCCTGTGAGTCTGTCTATGTCCTGCCCATGTCCATCACAGAGAACATCCCAGTCTGTCAGCTCAAAACAGCCCTGGAGAGTCTCCTCTGCATCCTGAGACCACCTCCGTACAGTTCTGGTGACCACTGGTTGCCTCTGAACCGTAGGTTTATAGAGGGGCCTCAGATAGTCATAATATAATAACCATATACTATGGCTACGAGTCTAATTCCTTTTCAAAATTGGTATCACTCCACCTGTGGAAAAGGAGGTTCCGGTTGCTTAGGAACGGTAGGTGAACAACCCTACAAAACTAGCTAGCAAATGAAGAAACTAACTTTTGTAAGTTTTATTGCACAATAAATGGCAACATCCAAATTTATATAAATAAATAACCAAATTATGTCAATAAAAAACGGTTTAAATCGTAATGTTTTTGACCGCTCGTATGTTGCATAGCAACGTGTGTGTCGGCAGCCAGTAGGGCCTACTTCTTTGGAAAAATCGTTATTGACCTGTTAATAAAAACTATTAAAATTGGAATGTGTCTATTAGCCTACTTTCATATAGTCATGCTTGGTGCACAGCCCCACTAAGGGTGTTTTCACACATACAGCATTTAGTGCGCACTAAACGAGTTTGGTCCCTTGGTTCGGTACGTTTGCGTTGGTGTGAATGCAACCACCGCACTTTGGTGCGCACTAAATCAGCCGTCCGAGACCTCCCTGAAGAGGTGGTCTCGATCCGCTCCAACTCCCTAAATTTGGTGCGGTTCCTCTGGTGAAAGCAACCGAAAAAAATGGGTCCACAACGATCTAGTTTTGATGCATTGTGGGTGTTGTTAATCATTAATTGACTCTCCATTTCAGTAAAATATCATAGGCTACCTAATTGACAATGCGATTGACAATGCGATCATTAATAGCCGACTGTTAAATTCATTAGACTTGATTCTCCCCATTGATCATTCCCAAAACATTGTCATAATAGCCTACTTCTTGTTTGGATAGTCTGTGTAACTGAATAACCTAATGTCAATAATTGTTTGACGTGCAATTTCATAACTAGCCTATGTATTGCCAATGTGATGCGGGGATTTCACCTCGCCCTCTCTGTTCACGTTAAAGCTTCAACGTTAAAGCTTACAAAAGATGTAGACTAGGCTGTGTTGGGAGACCAAGGGCACACCTGATGGATCTGCAAGAATATCGCCGGCAAATGATGAAATGGTGATTCAGGAGGAGGACGTCTCTTCTGTTTGAAGTGGCGTGCAATGCGCCGTCGGCGACTCCAATGCATCAAGACGTTGTTTTCGAGTCGCAGCCGTGACTCATTTTCGAACTGAATAGTTTGCAGAAAGTTACCGACACATACAATGTAATAGGCGAGAATCAGCCCCAGGAGCGCAACGAAAAGCTGTCGCTCCATTTTAAGTTCTCGGAAGTGGCCCGTGAGTGGCCCGTGAGTGGCCCGTGAGTGGCGCGAAACTGGCGTAGTCTTCGCGGTCTATTTTGGTTCGTTTAGAAATATGCATGTGAAACCAAACCGTACCAACGTCTGTTTGCTACATTGTAAAAAATTTTTGCCTGGTGCAGACCAAAGCAATCCAACTATAGGTCTGAAAACGCCCTAAGTATATATATATATATATATATATATATATAATAATTTATTTATTTATTTTTAAGCTTTCATGACGTTCGTGATTTACATTGTGTATGTGATTATGGAAGGGATAATCAACCTTTGGGTGTGAAGGCAAAGAAGCACCGAACGCAAAGCACCCTTAAAACTAACACGCACACCTACAAGTTCATTTTCCCACTTATACCATGGTCATTAGCCAACAGTATAAAATAAAAGCATTCGCAAAGTAAAGTTTTGCAATTAAAATTGAAAGGTTATGAGGCAAGAGCTTACCGAATAAGTCATGGTATACATTTCAGCAGGGTGAGGTAAGCAAAGATTATGACTCCATTGCTGTAACTCGTTATATCGTTTTTCCTCTGCCGCGTCCCGTTCTTCAACATTGTTATTCCCAAACATATTCTTAGCTTATCAAGTTGTTAACTCTAGTAAACTTTGACAGCTGTGCCCTCAGGTTGGGCAGCAGATGAATTAAGAAGTAGCTGTGCAATAGACCATGGTATAATTGTTATTATATGACATATACATCACCAATCACTCTGCTGCCCTCCACCAAGGTGCTCTAGCACGGCCCCCTGGTCCACTCTGCCGTGGACCATCCTAAAGGATCTGCAGGGGGGATACAGCCAGTGTTGGGTGAGGCACTGTGTGTGTGTGTGTGTGTGTGTGTGTGTGTGTGTGTGTGTGTGTGTGTGTGTGTGTGTGTGTGTGTGTGTGTGTGTGTGTGTGTGTGTGTGTCAAGAAAGCAACTCGTGCACATATACACAAATCCACACTCGTTTCCCTCTCCTCCCCCAGGGCTCCTGTCATGGAGGAGGTGTGTTGGGGATGCAGTGTGGCTGAGGAACCAGTTGGTGTCGCCAGTGACGGAGGAGGAGCTGGTGTTCAGAGGGGCCATGCTGCCCATGGTGGTCTCCTGTTCTGGGCCCATGGCGGCCATCTTCATCACCCCTCTCTTCTTAGGTGTCGGTCCGGAAATACCAAACACGAACACTAAACACACAGTGACCCATGGAGACTTTGTGGATTGGCTCACTTGTTCCCTCGTTCCCTATTCCCTATGCAGGGAACACCATTATAATACATTATTTAGAGAACAAGTCTTCCAACATTCTTGCGCTAGAAATCCATCATTGTGATGTGTCCTGGTCGTATAAACAAGTCGACACGTGTCGTACGTCACCCTGCAACGGCTCTGTGGAGTGTGTGTGGTTGGTGGCTGGTTTAAGCAGCCTCACCTAGCCCCAGTCAGGCTGATTACACTGGGGCGGGGTGAGGCTGCACACCTGCGGTGCATTGGCTAATCAAAGGCCACACAGATGACCTGTCACGATGTCACTGGTGGACCCAAATGCAAAGCCCAGACTCGGAGTAAAGTAACGAATAATATTTATTTGAGGGGAAATCCGGGGACGGACTGGAGCGGAGCCAGGGGGATGAGCAGGAGACGGGAGCGGGGTGAAGCCAGAGGGACTGGTGGTGAGCGGGGCAGGCAGATGAGGGACAGACAGGCAGGGAGAGGAGCGGTATGGCTGGAGACGGGTCGAGATCCTGGGGTAGAGGAGAGACAAGGTTAGAACCATGAGGGGAAAACACAGAGCTAGAATATACTGGAACGTTTTGCTAACCACACTGGCTGAATTAACGATCTGGTGATGAGTGGGTGGAAAGCCGGGGTTTTTATCCTGTAGCTTATTGTTGATTGATGGCAGGTGTGAGCGCAGAGCAGGTGTAGATGACGACGCTGGGGCGCCGGAGTCTGGAGCCACGCCCACCAACACCCAGGGAAACCCGGAGGCACGGTCGAGACCGTGACATGACCAGATTATTATGTATAATTTAATGATGCATTGTGGGTATTACTGTAAGTACAGTGCACTATATGGGGAACCAGATTTGTACGCTCACATTTCAAAACAACACACAGTAGTCCACTATGTAGGACACAAGTGGACACCACTTGGAACAGTGCTCTAGTGTAGTGTTAGTGTGCCATTTTAAAATAGTCATGTGACTAAAATTGTCATTGTGACATAGTGACATCACAAGTGGGAGAGTCCACCTAGATGTATGCTGACTAGATTAGACTACCAGCCTACCCAGTGCACTGTACCAACTGGTATGAGAACTTGATACTACTTGAAAATTGTTCTATTAAACTAGCAATGATAAATGCTTGAAACCTGTTCATTTTCTAATCTTCATGTACCACTAGCAATATATTGCTGCCTCTCTTTTGACAAATGAATTTCTTGTAAGTCGCTTTGGATAAAGGTGTCTGCCAAATGCCCTGAATGTAAATGGTAAACTGATCGTCATCATACATCTAGGTGGACAGTGGACACACCCACTAGTGATGTCACTTATGTCACAATGACAATTTTAGTCACAACTTTTAAACAGCTTGTAATGGCTAATCACGCTCACACCTGGTGGTATAACAGGGTCCCTTTAAATTACGCCAAGCACTTACAACCCCATCGATCACGATTGTTCGAAAATATTTATAAAAGCATTGCTCGGCCATAGCCATCTGCCGTCATCCATTCACTTCTGTTTGCAGGCCTTAAATACTAAAAATGAGAATACATACCGTATCGAGTCTTATTGAAAGTGTTTGTGCTTGGTTTTGCTCCAGTGCTCCGGTTCCTGTACACCACGGTGTTTGGTGCCTACACCGCCGTCATATTCCTGAGAACTGGTGAGCATGGTCATCTAACTCAATGGTTCTCAAAGAATGTGTCATGCTAACTTTCCCAATCACAAAAGTGAAAATTATTTAAATAATAATGATATACTCTAAGTAAATGGATTGCATTTACATATCGTTCTTATCCAAAGCGCATTATAGTTGCCTGACATTCACCCACTGACGGTGGTGTCAACCATGCAAGGTAACAACCAACACATCAGGAGCAGTTAAGCATCTTGCTCAGGGACACCTCGACACCTAACTACTTAGCACCTCAACACTTCCTGTTTCCAGACCCGCTTCTAACTCTTGAGCTACTGCCCTAAGTGTGTGTGGTGATGGCTGGTTTAACCTGTGGGCATTGATTAGCCAATGCACCTCTGGTGTGCAGCCTCACCCAACCCCAGACTCTGGGCCAGGTGAGGCTGTTTAAACCAGCCACCCACCACACACACTCCACAGTCATTACATTGGTGGTGCAAATACTGACAGTTTGGTGAGAAACATGGGCTCATGCTTCACTGATGATTTTTGTCATTCATTGGAAAGATTTACCAAACCAAAAGACTAAGTAAAAAAAAAAGACATTTTGAAAATGTTCCAGGTACCCCAAGGGGTACTTGTACCCCCATTTGAGAAACCCTGGTCTCAGTGAGTGACTGAGTGAGTGCACACATGGGTGTGTGGGATCGTTGACTGCACTACCACACTGTGGCCACATAAGTAGGTCTTGCGTATCCCTGAACTCCACTTTACAACCTCGCAAAAGTCTCAAAGAGTTTCAAAAACAAAAGGTTTATAGAAATACCATAGGTGGAGGCTGACCGTGGAGCGATGCAGGACGCACCACCAATGACATGACAGTAGAGAGAGGAGTCAGTTTCCACACCAACGTAACTCCAAACAGATGTTCCGTCCGACATTCGTATTTTCCAACCCGCGGCCAATGGAATGGCTGCCTCGGGATTCCTGAGGTCTCGCTATCCCAACATTCTCGACACAAGGCTCCCCGGTCCCTGCATGGTTGCAAAAAGGTCATGTATGAGCTCATCAGACGTATTTCCTGTCTGGGTCCTGCAGACCACCTGGTGGGTCCAATCCTGTGCCATTGTTTCTCCAACAGCCAGGGTCTACCTATCAGCGCTGCCCTCCCACACCCGCAGCCGGCAGTAGTTCTCCTCTCCTACCTGATAGGGGCGCTGTTCTTCCGGCTGCTGCTCTTTACATTCATTGCTCACTGATCCCTGGTGCTGCCCATCTGCAGCCTAGAGAGAGAAAGAGAGCGAGAGAGAGAGAGAGAGAGCGACTGACCACAGACATTTTTATAGAAGTGTTTAGAATAGGGAGATGGTCTTCATGAGAATTTAAGTGTGAATAATAAGCCGGAGACACAGAGAACATCGGCAACAACATGCAGGCGCTTTCCACTCTCTGTCCCTCATGCGGATAGATAGAAATAAGGTTGCAATTCCGGTGAAAAAGTGCGCACATGTGCACACATGCATGCAAGTCTACAAAAAAGATTTTTCTAGCAGTGTTTTTTTTCACAGCAGACATTTCCTGCAAGGCTGAAAATATTTCCTGCTGTATTGAAATCCAACTCCAGTACAACCTCCCTGGCAGTGTGTGTGTGTGTGTGTGTGTGTGTGTGTGTGTGTGTGTGTGTGGTGTGTGTGTGTGTGTGTGTGTGTGTGTGTGTGTGTGTGTGTGTGTGTGTTGTGGTGTGTGTGTGTGTGTGTGTGTGTGCGCGCTTACGTGCATGTGTCAGACGACAATGAGACAGACCCAGACCCATTCAGACAGAGCGAGACAGACAGACAGACCCAGTCAGACAGAGCGAGACAGACAGACAGATAGACAGACAGACAGACAGAGAGAACATTAGGCAGACATAGAGACACACAGCATCACCATAAAACACACAATCCAAACAGAAACACAGAGAGAGACAACGAGAGAGAGAGAGAGAGAGAGAGAGAGAGAGAGAGAGACTCGGAACGAAGAAGCACACACAGTTGTGTTTGTGTTATGATGAAATGATGACACGTATGGAGTCTGCTGCAGATGAGGCGGATAACAGTGCCCTCTTTTTCCTCCACTAAAATCACCAGAAATCTCCTTCCTCCACCGTTTGACCACAGGGCCACAGCTAATTGCTTCAGTGTGTGTGTGTGTGTGTGTGTGTGTGTGTGTGTGTGTGTGTGTGTGTGTCTGTGTGTGTGTGTGTGTGTGTGTGTGTGTGTGTGTGTCATCGTGTCTGTGTGAGTGTGCACGTGAGCGTGTGTGTGTGCATGTGTGTGGCAGAGAGAGAAGAAGTCTGTCTCTCTGTGTTTATATCTCTGACTTTGTGTTTATTAGTGTGTGTGTGTGTGTGGTTATAGGTGTGTGTGTGTGTGTGTGTGGTGTGTGTGTGTGTGTGTGTGTGTGTGTGTGTGTGTGTGTGCACACATGTGAGTGTGTCATTGGAAGTTGTTGGCTGACGTGTCCTCGATCTGATGAATGAAACATTATATTTGCAAACCAAACGATTTAATGAAATAGGCAGAGCTGTTTTTGGATCCATGGCCCACATTAAACAACCTCCAAGGAAAAAACAGAAAGAAAGAAAGAGCAGAGAAAGAAGAAAGAAAGAAGATGAAAGAAACAAACAAAGAAACAAGAAGGAAGCTAGAAAGGAAGAAGAAAGAGGAAGAAGATTGGAAGAAGAAGAAGGCTAAAAAAAAAGACAGAAAGAAAGAAAGCAAATGAAGAAAGAAAGATAGAAAGATAGAAAGACAGAAGGAATGCTAGAAAGAAAGAACGAAAGAACGAAAAAAGAAAGAACGAAAGAAAAAATGAAAGAAACAGACAGAGAGCAGAGCTGTGCATGTTAACCAGTTGTAGCCTCATCAGAGCAGAGTTTAAGCCGGGATGTTTACCTCAGCAAAACACAACTGACACCCTCATCCTTCATCACACATGCAGGGACCAGGCACCGCCAGGTCGACTCTGCCCCGTCATTACAGGCCTATGGTTAGCAGGAAGGAGCCTTTGGGACGCCCCGCCAGCAGATTGATGTGAATCGGGGATTGACTGCATGTGCAGTAAGCAATATAGACTCTCTATCTGCTCTATCAATTACAATTTCTGAATGTGTCTCTGGGGGGGCGTGGCCGACTTTCAGTGCACCGTGGGAGGCGGAGCCTATGACGGAAGGAATGATAGAAAACAGACTGGGGGTCTCAGAGGTTGAGAAGAAAAGCAGGGCTTTGGGAGCTGGTGGGAAGAAAGGAGAGCCGTGAGACTCCTGTGCTGTCGCTAGACCGCAGATAAGACGGAAGGCGGTTAGACCAGCACCAGGACGGGGGTGGCGGGTGGGGAGTAGAGAAGAGAGAGAGGAGTGGGTTGAAACAGATGAATTCACAGAGATCGGCAACAACAGGTAGGGCTATGGGTGGATGAAAGCAAGGGAGATAAGAGAGGGAGAGAGAGAGAGAGAGCTAAGAGGTGGTAGAGGGACTTCAGAGACATGGCGGATGGCGTGGGGAGGGGGGGGGGACTGGAGATGGGGGAAGGAGGCGGAGGAGAGCGATCCCTCTAGGACCTAACGGCTCTGTAGGTTCTTAGGATCCAGGTTCTCTCTCTCTCTCTCTCTCTCTCTCTCTCTCACACACACAATCCAACCCCCCTTCCTCTCTCTCTCTCTCTCTCTGTCTTGATTTGGCCCACCACACCACATGCTACCAGATCGCCCGTGGTAGCGGTCGTTGCATAACTAGTTAAGGCAGTGGAATAGTGAATGTGTATATGTTTCCTCTGCCAAAGCCAATATGGTGAAGCCAGCAGATGCATCTGCAGCAGTGGGCTGACAGAACACAGCCGCTGTACAGGAACGAGACGGGGCTGGCGATTCACATTCCCTTGATTGAAAACATCAGTCAGTGTTTGAAAATCAGTGTTGTGTTGACAGCTCCCTGACTGCAGAGCCACGGAGGGAACAGCCACTGTCCCATCGATTTTTGAAAGAGAAAAGTCATGTTTTTTTCTCCGATATGTAAGATCTGTTATGGTTATGGTATATGACACAGTTTAAGAGTTTATGTGGCATAGATAGTTTTAAATGGTCACACATTCTATCACAACACTGATTCCATTCGAACTCTGATTCTTTGTCTCGACTTTGTTCACTTTGAGTCTGATAAGCGTTTTATTAGAATCACTTATGGGATATTGTACTGTTTTCTTTCTGCAAGAAAATCTTTCAATTTCAAGGACAGCATTCCTATCAGGGTTTGCACCCCAGACCAGCGTCTAGTGGCTAGATTTCTTGCCTTACCCACTGCATAGCTAGATGGAAAAAAAAGATCTTATTTTTCAGTGGGAAATCTAAAACCTCTGCCTGCAAATCTTAGGATAGACTTACTTCTAGTGTTAACCTCAACATTGAGGTCAATGTTACTTTGCACAAATCTTTAGAATCTGCCGTATAGCACCATGCAAGCACACCCTCATACTGTCTATAGATGATGCCTGATGGTGTCATGTGTGATATTATATACAGTATACAGTACAGTACATAACTATATACAGTTAGAGTAGTTTTTCAAGCTCAACACTCACTGAAAGGATATGTTGTTTTTCTTCCTGTTTAAAATGGACTTGCCTGAGAGGCGATGGACTGGCCTGGTCCAGAGATACACAACCACACACACAACACACATTGGTCTACAGTCATCAAGGAGCTCCTACTGGCTGTCATCGAGTGAAGGGCAGGCCTGATGCACATTGCATTGCCGTTTCTCTCCAGATGCCCTGGAGGAGGAGCCACCCCCCACCCACACACACACACACACACACACAACATGTCGTGCACACACACACAAACACAACACACACACCACACAACAACCACAACACACACACAAAACAATAATATAAATAAATAGAAAATTGATCCCCGTGTTATGTGTGTAAATAAATAGACTTAATGCTTTACAATGTTAATTTTGGAGGCAACATGTACCTTACTGTCCCAAAGAGTGGAGGATTCTGGAACGACTGCCGCTCGTCAACTCAAGGTATGTGAACTGAAGCTTACTGAACTAAGTCTGAACTTAAGGTAAAAAACTATTAAGACCAAATGAGGGAAATACATTCCACAAGGAGAGGTGAGGGAGAGATTAGAAGAAGAAACTATAATAAAGGAGAACGTGCAGAGAGAGAGAAGGGGAAGAAATGTCTCCTTTTTACTGGCTGACAAACAGTTTCCACCTCCTGGAACTGTGCAGCATGCTACTTGTGGTGTGTGTGTGTGATGTGTGCGCACATGCAGGCATTGGCAAAATAGGGGTGGAGGTTGGGGGGGGGACAAAATGGTGCGAGGTTCAATAACACTCGAAGGCTTCAAGTTCCGCCACCAACAGCCCCCCGCCCCCCCCCCCCCCTTCCCAAAACACTACTTCTCCGCACCCCCCCAACGTCCCAACCCTCGCCTCCTCTCACTCGGGACGCTTTATTCACTGCCGCCAGCAGGACTTCGTACCTAGCCCGCCTTCTTTAAAAAAACACACACATCTCCAGATTCACTTCAGTTCCTCTCGAGCTCCATCCGTTCCTCCATCTTCCCTCCTCCTGCCTCCCATCCGCCCCCTTTACCCCGTCCTTTTCTTTCCTAGCCGAGGTTCATCGAGAGCCAGAGGCGCCGAGGTCGGGGAGACTCCGAGCGAGCAGGCGACACAGCACCTCCAGAAGCACCCACCTTCAACTCTCTCTGTTTATAAAACCACGAGTGTCCATCTCTTTGACCAGTTCTCCATATGATCTATCTCTAGAAGGTTATTCATTGGGGGAGAAAAACTGAGGACTTACTCAAACTTGAATTTGGGACCCCACTGGGACTTCTACTGGACCTCAAATTCGAGACTGGATACTCGTGGATCCGTTTGATTTGATTTCCTGAGCTTTTGAACTTCACAAGACCTCTGAACTCCCTGACTTCCCCATTGGAGCTGCTACGTACGACTGACACCAGAGAGACAGCAACACAAGCATTGGTGAGCCTAGCTCTTATCTCTTCATGGAATATTCACTGATAAGAGACAGAAACAATTCTATGTTGGGTTACAATATGTCTCCACTATCTTTTTAAATCTTTTTTTTTTTAATAAGTAGATGACCATCAAAAAGGAAAAGCATTCCAATGGAGCCGTGGTCTGGAATGAGCAAAGAGGCTGGGTTTTAGAGTCAACGTGCCGGCCAAGAGTTGGAAGCGCCTCTGAGCAATGTGCTTAACGAGGCCTTCGCGGTTGGGTTTTGCAGCGGTTAGATTGAAGCAGTGAGAGGTGACGACAGGCAGGCCGGTGATGTTGGATGTCCTCTGACACTCACGCTAATCGCCAACGGAAGAGGAGAACCGGAGAGATGAGAAAGAAAGAAAGAAGGAGAGGAGAGAGATGACGATGGCAGAGGGGGAGAGCTCAAGCACGATGAATCTCCCTTTGGTGTGCTCCGCGCTCGCAGTCGGTTGTGACCCCGCCCTTGCGTCGGGTGCCAGGCGGCGGACGGAGGACCCGCGGCCCGAGTCGAGCGTGACGCGCTGTGCCCCCGACGGGCTGCTACGCTTGGTTCGTCCAGCAGCAAGACCATTCCGGGACGCAGGCCGAAGCTGCCGGGAGCACGGGGGGCACGCTAGCCACGATCGCACTACAGCCACGCGGCCGCCGACGCCCGTCCACCAGCTTGCTGAGTGCCTGGAGCGCGCCGGTGCGGGGAGGCGCGACCCGCGTCTGGATCGGCCCTGCACGGTCGGCCCCACGGCGATGCTCCACCACCCCGGCCTGCTGTAGGGTGATTCGGTCTGGGTCACAGCACACGCCCCCTCCATTATTATGAATGATGCTCTGTCTTTGACCTTTGACCTAATTCAATGACCTCATGCTTTCATGTTCTCCCAAATACCCCAATCATTGTATTGGACATCAATTTGGTCAGAAGGAGCATGTTGCCATCACCTTAGTCGCGTAGTTCCACTGTGTGTCAATGTGCCGAAACATTAACACTAGTTCCCGTGTTCTTGTCTTGAATGGTCTAGGTTAAATATTACTATCTAAG
>PIJE02000386.1:268111-320834 GCA_002895965.2 Coryphaenoides rupestris | reverse complement strand
TTCCTGGCCTCCCTCTTTTTCTCCCCCCTCTCGTTGTGGTGTGTGTGTGTGTGTGTGTGTGTGTGTGTGCGGTGTGTGTGTGTGTGTGTGTGTGTGTGTGTGTGTGTGTGTGTGTGTGTGTGTGTGTGTGTGTGTGTGTGTGTGTGCACACATGTGAGTGTGTCATTGGGAAGTTGTTGGCTGACGTGTCCTCGATCTGATGAATGAAACATTATATTTGCAAACCAAACGATTTAATGAAATAGGCAGAGCTGTTTTTGGATCCATGGCCCACATTAAACAACCTCCAAGGAAAAAAAGAAAGAAAGAAAGAGCAGAAAGAAAGAAAGAAAGAAAGATAGAAAGAAACAAACAAAGAAACAAAGAAGGAACGCTAGAAAGGAAGAAAGAAAGATGGAAAGAAGATGGAAAGAAAGAAGGAATGCTACAAAAAAAGACAGAAAGAAAGAAAGCAAGATGAAGAAAGAAAGATAGAAAGATAGAAAGACAGACAGGAATGCTAGAAAGAAAGAACGAAAGAACGAAAGAAAGAAAGAACGAAAGAAAAAATGAAAGAAACAGACAGAGAGCAGAGCTGTGCATGTTAACCAGTGTAGCCTCATCAGAGCAGAGTTAATGCTGGGATGTTTACCTCAGCAAAAACAAACTGACATCCTCATCCTCATCCTCACCATGCAGCGGACCAGGCACCGCCAGGTCTACGTCTGCCCCCTCCATTACAGGCCTATGGCTTAGCAGGAAGGAGCCTTTGGGACGCCCCGCCAGCAGATTGATGTGAAATCGGGGGATTGACTGCATGTGCAGTAAGCAATATAGGACTCTCTATCTGCTCTATCAATTACAATTCCTGGAATGTGTCTCTCTGGGGGGGGCGTGGCCGACTGCAGTGCACCCGTGGGGAGGCGGAGCCTATGACGGAACGGAATGATAGAACAAACAGACTGGGGGTCTCAGAGGTTGAGAGAGAAAAGCAGGGCTTTGGGAGGTGGGGGAGAAGAAAGGAGAGCCGATGAGACTCCTGTGCTGTCCAGACTGCAGAGTAAGACGGAAGGCGGTTAGACCAGCACCAGGACCGGGGGTGGCGGGTGGGGAGTAGAGAAGAGAGAGAGGAGTGGGTTGAAACAGATGAATTCACAGAGATCGGCAACAACAGGTAGGGCTATGGGTGGATGAAAGCAAGGGAGATAAGAGAGGGAGAGAGAGAGAGAGAGCTAAGAGGTGGTAGAGGGAACTCAGAGACATGGCGGATGGCGTGGGGAGGCGGGGGGGACTGGAAGATGGGGGGAAGGAGGCGGAGGAGAGCGATCCTCTAGGACCTAACGGCTCTGTAGCGTTCTTAGTATCCAGGGTTCTTCTCTCTCTTCGCTCTCTCCTCTCTCCTCTCACACACACACAACCCTCCTCCCTTCCTCTCTCCTCTCGTCTCTCTCTGTCATTGATTTTGCCCACCACACCACATGCTACCAGCATCGGCCAGTGGTAGCGTCGTTGCCTCATACACTTAGTTAAGGCAGTGGAATAAGGTTTGAGATGTGTATTATGTATTCCTCTGCCAAAGCCATATTCGGTGAAGCCAAGGCAGATGACGTTTCTTAGCAGCAGATGGGCTGAACAGAACACAGCCGCGTTACAGGAACCGCAGACGGGGCTGGCGATCACATTCCCTTGAAATTGAAAAACACTCAGTCAGTCCTGTTTTTGAACAATCCAGCTGTTGATGATTGGACAGCCTCCCTGACTGGCAGAGCCACGGAGGGAACAGCCACTGTCCCATCGATTTTGAAAGAGAAAAGTCATGTTTTTTTCTCCGATATGTAAGATCTGTTATGGTTATGGTATATGACACAGTTTAAGAGTTTATGTGGCATAGATAGTTTTAAATGGTCACACATTCTATCACAACACTGATTCCATTCGACACTCTGATTCTTTGTCTCGACTTTGTTCACTTTGAGTCTGATAAGCGTTTTATTAGAATCACTTATGGGATATTGTACTGTTTTCTTTCTGCAAGAAAATCTTTCAATTTCAAGGACAGCATTCCTATCAGGGTTTGCACCCCAGACCAGCGTCTAGTGGCTAGATTTCTTTGGCCTTACCCACTGCATAGCTAGATGGAAAATAAAAAGATCCTATTTTTCAGTGGGAAATCTAAAACCCTGCCTGCAAATCTTTAGGTAGAGTTACTTCTAGTGTTATCCTCAACATTGAGGTCAATTGTTACTCTTGCACAGATGTTAGAATCTGCCGTATAGCACCATGCAAGCACACCCTCATACTGTCTATAGATGATGCCTGATGGTGTCATGTGTGATATTATATACAGTATACAGTACAGTACATAACTATATACAGTTAGAGTAGTTTTTCAAGGCTCAACACTCACTGAAAGGATATGTTGTTTTTCTTCCTGTTTAAAATGGACTGTGCCTAGAGAGGCGATGGACTGGCCTGGTCCAGAGATAACACACACACACACACACACACATTGTGTCTACAGTCATCAAGGGAGCTCCTACTGGGTCTGTCATCGAGTGAAGGGGTCAGGCTGATGCACATCTGGCATTTGCCGTTTCCTCTCCTCAGATTGCCCTGGAGGGAGGAAGCCACCCCCCCCACCCCACACACACACCACACACCACACACACACCTATGTGCGGCTTTGCCACACACACCCACACACACACACACACACACACACACACACACACACACACACACACACACACACACACAAACAAATAAATAAATAAATAAATAGAAAATTGATCCCCCTGTTTATTGTGTAAATAAATACACTTAATGCTTTAAATGTTAATTTTGGAGCAACAATGTACCTACTGTCCCAAAGAGTGGAGGGATTCAGGAACGACTGCCCTCGTCAACTCAAGGTATGTGAACTGAAGCTTAGCTGAACTTAAGTCTGAACTTAAGGTAAAAACTATTAAGACACATGAGGGAAATACATTCCCACAAGAGAGTGTGAGGGAGAGATTAGAACAAGAAACTATAATAAAGGAGAACGTGGAGAGAGAGAGAAGGGGAAGACAATGTCTCCTTTTTACTGGGCTGACAAACAGTTTCCACTCTCCTGGATACTGTGCAGCATGCATTACATGTGTGTGTGTGTGTGTGTGTGTGTGCGCACATGCAGGCATTGGCAAAATAGGGGGGTGAGGTGGGGGGGACAAAATGGTGCCGTATGGTTTTCATAACACTCTGAAGGCTTCAGTTCTGCCACCAACAGCCACCCGCCGCCCCCCCCCCCCCCTTCCCCAAAACCCACTACCTTTCCTCCCACCCCCCCCAACCCCCAAACCCTCGCCCTCCTTCTCACTCGGGACCCTTATTCACTGCCGCAGCAGAGACTTTCGTACCAGCCCCCCTCTTCTAAAAACACACACACACAATTCTTTTTCCTCTACGTAGCCTCCCCCCAACTCCACGGTTCTCCTCCATCCTTCCCTCCTTCCCTCCCTCCCCCCACCGCCCCCTTTTACCCCCGTCCCCTTTTTCTTTTCCTACCGAGGTTCAGTCTGAGAGCCAGGGCGGCCGAGGCTGGGGAGACTCCGGAGCAGCAGGCAGACACAGCACCTCCAGAAGCACCTCACCTCAACTCTTCTCTTTTTTAAACCAGAGTGTCCATCCTCTTGACCATCTTCCATCATCTTCATCTTCTAGAAGGTTATTCATTTGGGGAGAAAAAACTGAGGACTTTACTCAAACTTTGAATTGGACCTCACTGGACTCTACTGGACTCAAATTCTGGACTGGATATCTGTTGGATCCGCTTTGATTTTGATTTTCTGACTTTGAACTTCAAAGTCTCTCTGAACTTCTCTGAACTTCCCATTGGAGCTGTACTGTACGACTGACACCAGAGAGACAGCAACACAGCATTGTGAGCCTACTCTTATCTCTTTCATTGGATATTTTCACTGATAAGACTAGAAACAAATTTCTTTTGGGTTAAATAGTTCCATCTTTTTTTTTTAATTAAGTAGATACCATAAAAGGAAAGCATTCCAAGTGGAGCTGTGGTCTGGAATTGGAGAGGCTGGGTTTTTAGAGTCAGACGTTGCCGGCCAAGAGTTGGAAGCCCTCTGAGAAGTTGCTAGCGAGGCCTTCGCTTGGGTTGCAGCGGTTGAGATCCTGAGCAGCAGAGTTGCACGTGACAGGCAGCCGGTGTGTTGGATGTCGCTCTGAGCTCACCGCTAATCCGCCAACGGAAGGAGGAGACCGAGAGAGAGAAAGAAAGAAAGAAAGAGAGAGAGAGAGAGTGAGAGGCAGAGGGGGAGAGCTCAAGCACGATGAATCTCCCTTGGGTGCTCCTGCTGCTCTGCGTCGGTGTGACCCCCCCTGCCGCTCGGGGCCAGGCGGCGGACGAGGACCCGCGGCCCGGCGAGCGGGACGCGCTGTGCCACGCCGAGCGGGGCTGCTACGCCGTGTTCGTCCAGCGCAAGACCTTCCGGGAGGCAGGCCGCAGCTGCCGGGAGCACGGGGGCACGCTGGCCACGATGCACAGCCACCGCGCCGCCGACGCCGTCCACCAGCTGCTGAGTGCCATGGAGCCGCGGGGCGGGAGGCCGCGACTCCGCCTCTGGATCGGCCTGCACCGCGGGCCCCGGCAGTGCTCCACCACCCGGCCGCTGAGGGGATTCGTCTGGGTCACAGGCACGCTCCCCTCATTATTATGATGATGCTCGTCTTTGACCTTTGACCTTTCAATGACCTCATGCTTTCATGTTCATCCCCAAATACCCCAAATTCTATTTTTGTATTGGACTCAATTGGTCAGAAGGAGCATGTTGCATCACTTAGTCGCTGTAGTTTCCACTGTAGTGTCCAATGTGCCGAAACATAACACTAGGTTCCCCGTGTTGCTTTGTCTGATGGGTCTAGGTTTAATATCTATATCTAAGTTACATGGGCCAACACACAGATAAGATAAGATAAGATAAGGTAGAACTTTACTCATCCCGAATTTCCTTCTGGATGAATAAAGTTCGATCGTATCTTATCTTATCTCTTATCTTACACTCTAAAGAGTGCATTTTACAGACATGACTTAACTGAGTCTTATCCTCTGTGTTTATGTGTCACAGTCCCTCATCGTCAGTTCATCAACCGGGTGTCAACAATGTGTTTCTCTTCCCGACTAACGGCCAAGCTAAACTCATTAGCCGCGGTCTATTCATCCCCTCCCCTAACCTCTTCACCAGACGTGGGCCGTCAGAGCCCCTCATGTCTTACCCATTAACCCCCCCCCACCGCTACCCTCAATAGATCAGACAAGGAGACAGGAATGCAATACCTCCCCTTATTATATTGCTCACTCTTAATATGATTTACCATTAAGCTCATATAACCCAGTCCATAACATATGTTTACTATTTTATATGGTAAAAAGATGAACTCCTATTACTCATAACTTACTGTCATGACAGTTTATGACAGCAATATTGTGCTGACAACCACTGGTTGATTATACATTCCACCATCTGGTAGACATCTGGCTTCAGATGTGGTGGCAATCATTAGCTGTCATGTCAGAATGAGATTTGAAACACTGCGGTGATTGGTTTGCAAAGGAAGGCTGTACGTCAGAGACAGAATGCATACAACATACAACAAAAGAGGGAGAGCACTCTGTTAACCTTTCACCTTGCTGCCATTTATTTCACAGGAGACCAGGATGGCAAATATACCAACTGGCTGCGTGAGGAGTCCCCCGGGGCCTGCGTGGGGCCACGCTGTGTGGCCCTGACCGCGCACGCCTCTGAGAGCGGACGCCAGAGCAGCGGCGACAATTTCCGCTGGCTGGACGGCGCGTGCGGACTGGCCCTGGACGGCTACGTCTGCCAGTACCTCTTCAAGGGCATGTGCCCGCCGCTGGAACCCGAGGTAGGCTCGGAGGCACCCCGGTACACCACCCCCTTCCGCCTCACCAGCACCCTGCTCACCCACATCCCCTTCGGCACGGTGGTGGTGGCACCCTGCCCCGCGGCCGCCACCGACGCCGCCAACCCGCACCCTGGCTACGAGCGAACGGCGCTGTGCGTGGATCAGGACGACGGCAGCGTGGGCTGGTCCACCGCTCTGCCACCCTGCTCCTCCAACATGGTTCCCCAGGAACAGGAGGACCAGGAGGACCAGGACTGGTGCGCGGGCGACCACGGCTGCGAGCAGCACTGCCAGGTCACCGAGAACGACTACTCCTGCTTCTGCTCCGTGGGCTACACCCTGGACGACGACGGCTATGGCTGCAACCCCGACGACGGCGACGCAGCGCGGACGGACGCGCCCACTGACGACTACGCTGGCCCCGAGACCCCTGCCACGCCGACGGTGGACCAGGCGTGTTTGGAGGCGGGGTGCCAGTACAACTGCGTGGAGACGGCACGGGGTGTCCGCTGCACCTGTCCCCCGGGCTACCAGGTGGGTCGGGACGGGCGGGGCTGCGCCGACGTTGACGAGTGCCGCCAGCGGCCCTGCCTGCAGGAGTGCGTCAACACCCCCGGCACCTTCCACTGTGACTGCTACCCGGGTTACCGGCCTGACGATGAGGGTGAGTGCGTGGACGTGGACGAGTGTCTGGACGAGGGCAGCTGCCAGGGCGACTGCCAGAACACCGAGGGCTCCTTCTCCTGCCTTTGCCAGCCCGGCTACGAGCAAGGCGGCGAGGGTGAGTGCGTGGACATCGACGAGTGCGAAAGGGAGTCGCTGTGCCAACAGCTGTGTGTCAATGGGGAGGGGAGCTTCACGTGCGACTGCAAGAGCGGATACAACCTGCACGCCGACGGGGTCACCTGCGAGCCTTCCCCAGAGGACGAGGAGTACTCCACTCTGACCCCCGATCCCGTGGACGTCGCCCAGGAGTCCGACCACGGCCCCTACACCCCTCCCGGCGTCGATGCCAACGCCAACCCTGACCGGGAGCTTCCCTGGTTCACCGCCTTCACCCCGGACCCCAACTTTGACAACGACCCTGACTTCGATTCGGATTGGCTCACGGAGGCTCCCGGTGAGACCACTGCCACCAATCTAGCTCCTCCCCCCGGCTCCGACGCTCGCCCGAACCAACAGGACGGCCACTCCCCGAGACAACGTCACAACACAGCCCCGCCTCCCACGGCACGGGACGGCCGATTGGACGACGTGAAGACGGGGGCGGTTGTTGGGGACGCGGGGGATCAACCGGACGCCAGAGGTGGAGCGAAGGTGCCCGATCTTTCTGGTTCGCAGGCTGGTACCGGGGCTAAGGCTGGCGGGAGGGGTGAGGTGCATGCAGGGGAGGACACGGGGGAGGCGGGCAAGCGGAAGCACGACAAGAGTTGGTTGCTGGTGGCGTTGCTGGTGCCCCTCTGCGTGTTCCTGGTGGTGATGCTGGCGCTGGGCATCGTGTATTGCACCAGCTGCGCCGTAGACAAGAACCACCGCTTCTCAGACTGTTACCGATGGGTCCTGCCCGCCACGCCGCCCGTCGCCACCAGCAACGGCAAGCCCCAAGCGTGAACCCTTACAATAAATAAACACAGATGTGCGAACACACCCACATGCACACACACTCATACACAACAGATACACACACCCCTGCACACTCATGTACACAAGCCCCCCCTCACACACACTCTAATTGAGTGGTGAAGGAGCAGTAAGTAAAACTAGCAGTGAATATGCTGTGGGCTGAAAGCCAGCAGCTGAGGTCTACCACATTTCTTTCAACATTACGTTGCACAAACTTTGTAAATAAATACACTCTGATTGTGTTTTTAGATTTCAATAAAAACCAATAAATCCATTTGAAATGTGTGTCGTGTTTGTGTGAGAGGGTGAAAATAAGACCTAACAACGGGGAATGTATATATGGATGGCACGTGTGTGTGTGTGTGAGTGAATCATATAAATTAACCGAATTAGTCGGCTATGAGAAGAACTAAACGCAAGGAGACGCGCAGAGGCAGACGTCGCCAGCACTGTTAGCGTGCCTGCACTGCCCCCTGGAGGACCGTCGGTGGTACTACGCGTTCAACGAAGGCGGGGACCTTTATTTAACGTGTAGTACCACCGACGGTCCACCGGGGGGCAGTGCAGGCATGGATTGGCTGCATCGCGAATGACACCGGTGCGGGTTGAGTTGAGTAACAGTGTAGACGCACTGCTGTAACCGCTTCCGTCTCGCCACAGAATTAACCAAGAGTTTGGCTTTTATAAAATGATGTTGCGACGGTTTCGAATATGGAAAAGGATATCGACGAGGATGGGATTCGAACCCACGCGTGCAGAGCACAATGGATTAGCAGTCCAATCGCCTTAAACCCACTTCAGGGGGGGGGGGCCAACCTGTTCGTTTCGGGGTACTGTGACATCGGCCAAAGGAGGTAATGTGTCTCCACCCATGCCTATTGGTATATCTATTGATTTATTATTTTAATTGTACAGTTGAATGTGTCGTTAAGGCGCCCAACACTTCATTTAATTGACCTTTTCCACTCACGAATTGTGGACCCAAGGACACGTTTGAGCACATGTACTTGGGTGACATGTGACATGCTGTTCGGGCTCTCGTGATTGGCTGAGAAGGAGCTGGAATGAACACAGGAAGTGGTCGCTGAAGTAGAGCGTGAGACGCGCACTATTTGACGTTCAGAAGCTGACGGGAGTAAATCAGGTAGTAATGCGCGTTGCTCATGATATTAACACAACAATCCTCCGCTCCTGCTTCACAGAATACAAGAGTATACATGGACACGTTTACACACACACACACACACACACACACAGTATTGATTGTAGAGGTAGTACAGACAAAGCCGCGGCGTTCTCCGTGTTCCGTTAGCTAGCGGTGCTAAGATGAACGTTAACTTGATGTGTGGGAGTCGGGGGCGACGAAAGCGAAACTATTTAAATAGCTTTATTTAACTCTTAAATAAACAGGTGGCTTGTATCTTAGAGCGACTTTCTGATTGAGACTCGTCGGCAAAGTGTTGGTATTATCACGTGCGGTCACGTGTTTCCACGACGTCTACTGTATGGCGTCCAGATCGAGTCGAGCTCTTTTATTTGACAAGAAGAAGATGGAAAAAAACCCACAAACGAGCACACTTCCTAGTCTCTCTACCCGCGCCTCCGTTCTTTCACTTTGTGTATCCCTGGACTCTACCCCAACACCGTGTGCCTGTGTAATTATTGACTACTTTCCATTGCACTGTGTTGTTTGTGGTCAGGTCTTCTTCTTCTTCGCCAGTATTACAGTCTAGTGTGATCATGGTGGACTCCCAGTATAACCTACCGAACGACATCGGCATCTCCGCCCTGGACTGCGCGGAGGCGTTCCGCCTGCTGTCGCCGCGGGAGCAGATGTATTCCCACTACCTCTCACGGTCCGCATGGTATGTGGATGGGAAATCAGAAAATACTTTCTATACTCTTTCAGACGCCATATAATCACTAAACAGGGTGATTATAGGGTAATCACTGACCAAAGTGTAATCACTGTTAAGTGGCTGAAATATTTGTATATTTGTAGGTATGGCGGCCTGGCAGTGTTGCTCCAGACCTCCCCAGAGTCTGCAAACATCTTTGTGCTGCTGCAAAAAATCTTCCGTAAACAACCAGCTGCTCAACTGGAGCCAGTTGCCACGGCAGCCGGGCTCACCAGTGAGGAGTACCAGGTGCATCACTCATCTTCTCCCTCTCTTGCCCTCTCTCCTGGGCTCACTCCATCTCCATCCCACCTCCTCTTCTCCCTCAAAGCAGAGTGAAGAGTAACTGTGTGTGTGTGTGTGTGTGTGTGTGCTAGGCTTTCCTGGTATATGCAGCAGGTCTGTATGCAAACATGGGAAACTACAAATCTTTTGGTGACACCAAGTTCATCCCCAACCTACCAAAGGTGAGCATGCTTCTCCTTTTGAAAAGTAACTTCCTAATAGCCTACTGTTTTTTAAATGAAAAAGTTTCTGTTCACTGTGTGTGAGATCATGTGTACAGAGGTACCACTGGTTACATATGGAGTAAGTGTCTCTTGTGCTGGGGGGCCCCCCAGGACCATCTGAAGGCCCTGGTGTTTGCCAGCCAGGCGTTCCAGGATCAGCCCAGTGAGATGGAGGCCCTGTGGAACAGCTGCTCCTCTGCCCTCTTCTCCCTGGAAGACAAACAGAAGCAACTGGGGCTCGGAGACAAGGTGGAGTGATAACTTGATGCCAAGGCTTGGCGAAAAAACAATACACAATTACAATTGATGACACAATAATTTGCATGATGTTATACATTGTAGAATATGTCATGTTTTGTCCCAACAGGGCATCACCACCTACTTCTCAGGGAACTGTGCTCTGGAGGACGCAGAGCTGGCCCAGAAGTTCCTGGATTCCCGGGTGAGATGCGTGTTGTTTTTCCACACCCGCCTGCTCTTTACGAGCCAACCACTGTCAACACCATCACATACAAACTCCATGGTCTCATGAGGACTACGATATCTGTCACCACGATAGCTGATTATTATATTGCTACATTGACGTATCGCCAAGCACTGCACCTTGTAACCGCTTGTCTGCCCAGACATGAATACAAAGTCATGCAGATATTGACCCAGTTTTGTAGTAGGTAATTAAGATATTACCTTATAATGAGATTTGAAACGTCAGCGAGAAAAGGAACTAGCTACTTAGGACTAACTACTTAGTCTGACACCACCTCTTTAACTGAGGGTCATTATATTGTATGTGAACATTTACATACAATGTATGTAAGGTATTTTAAATTCATGAGTATATTGTGTTATTTATTGTGTGTGTGTGTGTGTGTGTGTGTGTGTGTGTATAGAACCTGTCTGCCTACAACACGCGACTGTTCAAGAAGGAGAGCGGGGGGAAGCCGTGGTGTGGGGTTGTCGTGCTACGAGGTGCGCCTGGCGTCAGCTGAGCAGAAAGGTCCGGTGTTGGGTGGCGTCTCCGTTGTGTTGATGGTGCATGTTCAGTGTAACCAGACTGGCAGTATTAAAGGGGCCCTACTATGCCACCAGGTGTGAGTGTCCACAGAGATGTATGCTGACTAGATTACCTACTACCAGCCTACCTAGTGGAATGTACCAACTGGTAAACCGGTTGGTACATTCAGTCAGCATACACCTAGGCCCCACTAATAGGGCCCCTTTAACACCATTGTCTTTTCTTCTGTACACCACCAGCACTGCTACAATGCACACGTTGTCTAGCACAGACAGACGGTGGTAGTGGTGGTGGTGGTGGTGGTGGTGATGTATTGACTGAAACAAGCTTTGAACTTTGTGTCTGCAGACTGTGCCGTGGATGGAGAGGGGGAGACGCACTGTGGCACCTTCGACTTTGAAGGCAAAGAGTTCACCGTGAAGAGGGGAGACTACGCCCCGCTCATGGAGAAAGTCAGCCACTACCTGGAAAAGGCCCAGGTGAGAGGGGGGTGGGGGGGGGTTAGTGTTGTGTGGTTGGAAAGGGGTTTGGGTGGTGGACCACATGGATCCCAGATTGCTGCCATTGTACCGGAAACTCTTGAGCTCACACAAGCCCATCAGCAACAGGAAGAAAGTTTGAGATTCAAAGTAATAAGAGATATGTACAATAAACTAATCATAGTCGTACTGCTGTTAAGCTATGGCTTATGCTGCCATCAATCCACCCACAGTTAGTGGTATTCAGGGTTTCAGGGTTGTGTTGAAACAATGTGAAGGCCAGTGTCTGAATCAGTCAGACTGTCTCGCCTTAGCTAAGCCTTGTAAGAGGCGAGCGGAAAGGGAACAGAGAATTATTATGTTTGTGTTGGAAAGAATCATAGATTTAGCAATGTGCAAATTCCTCCAAAAGTTATTGATTCAAGAATGGAGGGCCCGTGTCCTCGTAGCGTCTTTTATCTGGCAGACATGTCCTGGGAAGCACTGCGCGCTGACCTTGCTAGGGCTGAAAGATATGGGGAAAAAAATCTGCTTGCGATATGATTCACTAATGGTTCACTGAATCTGAAGAAAAAAAAGATTACAGGTCTGCAGTACTTCATGTATAATGGCGTTATACATTTATACATTTGACCCTTATCCAAAAGTTGCATCTCCTGCGATTTGTTTGTTTATAGTTTCTAGGACGACCAGCCACATGGGCTCCTTTGGCTCCTAGCGTAACTTCTCATTGTAGATCCATGATTGATAAGTGCCGTATACAAGTGTGGAATTAGACCTTGTCTATTGTATATGGGTCTTTCTGAAAAGGTATTCCCCACTTCAAAGTATATCTCCGTCCACAAGAGGATGCGAAAAAAGGTTTTCAAATGATGGGCCGCCCCATCTAATATATGATGGCTTACCAGAAAAGGAGCCACAGTGAAGACACCAGCACGTTTCTGGAAAGTTCAGATATTTGCTACTAGAAGCGGCTGCCCAAAAATTAGGAGCTCTCTGGGAAAGTACACTGGGTGCTGCGTTGCTTTTCTTCTCATTGGGAACAGTTTGGAAAAAAAACAACACTGTTTGAACCCAAGCCCTTATTCCCCAATAAACGCTGCTTGACAGGCCCATGCTGCCAACGAGAACCAGAAGCGGATGCTTGAGGAGTACAGGCGTAGCTTCACCTTGGGCTCCATCGACGCACACAAGGAGGGCTCCCGATACTGGATCAAAGACAAGGGGCCCATCGTTGAGAGGTACACACACATGTCAATCATCTGAGTCATCACATCATTCTGCATACTTGAATATTGGCTGGTTAAGCTTGGGGAATGTTGAACATCTGCCCATTATTAGTAACAAAATCTATTTATGGATTATTTATTGCATCTTGTTTCTAGGGGCATGTTGTGGTTTGAACATTGTCATTAATTCCAGTGTCAACATTCTCCTTTTTATTTTGGCTTATGATTCCCTCCTCCTCCTCTCAGTTACATAGGTTTCATAGAGAGCTACAGGGACCCCTTTGGCTCCAGAGGAGAGTTTGAAGGTAATCTCTGTTTTAATGTGGTAATTATGGTTGTTGTTGTTATCGTTATTATTATAGAAGCTGCCCTTCTCTCCCTAAGACAAAGCACATAGCAGTGCTTAAAGGTGTGTTCGCACTGTCTGCCTTGCCTAGAGCACAGTTTGTGTTCTAAATAACATCTAAAAGGCGTATCTCGTGTTGCACATTTGGTTCCATAACGACACTGGTCTTGGTTTGAAACGATGGCTTCTTTGTGGTTGATATTGTGGTGCTTTTTACTTGCCATGTAGCTACTGATATTCACTTACAAGTAAAACTATCCTTTCCACTGGTAGAATGGTAGAGACATTTTGGTCATCCTTAATGTTGTTCTTGTAGTTGTTCATCATGATTGGCCAGATAAAAATCGTCCCACGTCGTATGTGTCGTATTCTTAACTTTTGAAAGCACTCTGCTCGCACCAAAAAAAAGCACCGCCCAATGCTTTTTGAAAGTGTCTGCCTTTTTGTCATTTTTAATAGTGTTTAATGTACGAATGTGGTGCCCCCTCCCCCCCAGGCTTTGTGGCGGTGGTGAACAAGGCCATGAGCGAGCGTTTCTCCAAGCTGGTGAGCTCTGCGGAGGTGCTGCTGCCCGAGCTGCCCTGGCCCAGGGACTTTGAGAAGGACAACTTCCTCAAGCCAGACTTCACCTCGCTGGACGTGCTCACCTTCGCAGGCAGCGGCATCCCCGCCGGCATCAACATCCCCAACTGTACGTTATGCAGCGCCCTCCGCTTCTAAAGTGGTGGATGACAACGGGATCCAGAAATGTTAAATAACCTGTCGCAGAGGGATGTATCCACGACACACGCTTACCAAATATCTTGTGGATAGCAAATATCAAGTATATGAGTATACATCTCAAGAATGAACAGTTGTGTTCCTTCAAATCTGAAATGGCAATCTGTCACTGCCTTGGCCATGTGAGTGAATGGTAACTGGTCACTCACTTGGCTAAGTAGCCAGGAGGGAAAATAGACTCTACCCATTAAATCGGCTTGAACAAAATCCATTGACTGATATTGCAAAGGATGTCATGGAGCATCATTTTCTGATGCTTAATGCACACTTTGATAACCCCTAATTATATAATTGGAACAAAATGAAGGATTTCTCGTGTGTGAATGTGTAGATGATGACATCAGACAGTCGGAGGGCTTCAAGAACGTGTCGCTAGGCAACGTTCTGGCTGTAGCCTATGCCACTCAAAAGGAGAAGCTCACCTTCCTGGAAGAGGACGACAAGGTTGGCAAGCGATCAATGACTATGTTGAAGTGCACACAATATTCCAGTTTTTGCTCTTATTCTGAAATAGACAATATTCCTACAAAGCTGTTTGCATGGCTAGTGAAAATGAATATTCCTATTAAGAATTTCCTTCGGGATAAATAAAGTTCTATTCTATTCCACTAATACTCCCGTTTACACGCAGCCATGCATATTCCAATCAACATAACACGCCCCCATGACGTAGTCCTACAGTGAGGATTTTTTGTATTTGTTTTATTTGGGCATATCCAAAAAAGTCTTTTAAAATGTTTAAAAGTCCTTCAGACCAGAAATGCAGGCTTTTCCTTTGGGCATGCATCTCTACCCCAGCCTTGCAAACTGTTTGTTTGTTTACGACACACTGACCGTAAAGCTGACCATAAACAGGCAGTTTGCATGTGTCACAAACTGCAGTAAATACCCCGATTGAGACGCACATTCCGAATGCGCTGTATACATGTCCAAATAATGCTCATAAAACCTGCATATTATCTGCAGATCCCACATATCTTCATCGCAAAGTACTACTTTCAGAATAAGGCCTAATTCGGAATATCCTGTTTACATGACCCGTATCAAATTAGGAATATTGTCATATTCAGAATATCAGTGTGCATGTAAACGTACTCAATGTTACACTTGGTCCACACTTCCTACAACATGCACACTCCCCTGTTGGTCATACACTGTGTGTGTGTGTTGTGTGTGTTGCAGGATGTGTATATAAAATGGAAAGGGCCGTCGTTTGAGGTGCAGGTTGGGCTGCATGAGCTGCTGGGTCACGGCAGTGGCAAGCTGTTTGTCCAGGTCAGTCCCATCATCTACACTACACTAGACAACGCACCGTAGTAGCTCTCCTGATGAACACTCGAATGGTGAAATACAACCTGTATGTAGAGCCAGCACACCGGAGGAGCTCTCCTGGTTAATGGTGAAATCAAAGCAATGAAAGCCCCGGTCTCATACTAATGTTTATGACTTCCTGACAGGACGACACAGGCAAGTTTAACTTTGACCAGAGTACTCTCATCAACCCAGAGACCGGAGAGAAGGTCAGTGTGTAAAATAAAATGTTGAGATGGTCAATATTATTATTGAGTTTCTTGTATTCCCACAGCTCTGTGGTTGGTCTTCACGCTGTGTCTGTGTGTGTCCGTGTGTGTGTATCCCAGGTGACCAGTTGGTACCGAGGGAGCGAGACGTGGGACAGCAAGTTCTCCACCATTGCCTCTTCGTACGAGGAGTGCCGTGCCGAGTGTGTGGGCCTCTACCTCTGTCTCAACAAGCACGTGCTCAGGTACTGCGGACACTAGAGTCAGGCATCTCAAGCTAAAATACTATCCCATATTCGCTGGAACTATTCAATCATTCTTCTAATATCCAACCATTCCCTGAATATTCAACCATTCCCCAGTTTATAAATGTCCCCAATGGATATAACATTGAAATCGCTGTTTAGAAGTGTATCTGGCTAGCTCTGTAACAGTAAAACGGCAGTGCAGCTCCGGTGTGAACATTGTGCACATTTTCGTTGAGATTTGGACCGATAATTCGAATAGTATTTCATCCCTACGGCTTTCTGCTAGCCCATATCAGCACCAATTTAACAACTATTGGAAAATTCAAAGTCATGACCCATCCGTAACAGATGCTGTATATGGGCTCATTCAGACTGTTGAGCTGTACTTTGTGCTGTGGGTTTGTGCTGTTAGCAGACTCACAGCACAATGTTCAGCTCCTTACTACTATCGCACATTTTATACAGGGACCAAATGTTTGTTTATTAGTATTTCCTGCTAGAATACCTTACTCTGAGAATGCTGCCTACAATTCCCGCCTCGTATCCGGCCACATAGACGAATACAAAGTGGCGTCCGACGGACTCCGGCGAGTGGTGAAGGATGCTAAGAGGAGGTACAGAGTGGAGTGGCAGGGCTATGGACTACCGGGGCCGAACCCCCTGAACTGTGAGTGCTGACGCCTCCATGGCAGACGATCTGAACTAATTCCAAGACTGCCTGTCCAGCAATGCCTGAATGACGACCGACCAGTGGCCCTCACCTCGGTGGTCATGAAATGTTTTGAGAGGCTGATCAAGGACTACATCTGCACCTTCTTACCTCCCTCCATGGACCCGCTGCAGTTTGCCTACCAGCCAAACAGCTCCACAGACGATGCTGTCCCCCAGGTAATAGACAGCTCCCTCTCTCATCTTGACAGTCGGAAGGGGGGCTATGTGAGACTGCTGTTCATTGACTATAGTTCAGCTTTCAAAACCATAGTCCCCACCAGACTGGCAGGCAAGCTGATTGAACTGGGACTGAACACACCCCTGTGCGCCTGGATCCTGGAATTCCTGACCGTCAGGGTGGGCAGACACACCTCCAGACCCCTCACCCTGAACACAGGATCCCCCCAAGGTTGCGTCCTCGGCCCCATACTGTACTCCCTGTACACACATGACTGTGTGGCCTGGTTCAGCTCCAACCCAATCAATCAGTCAGTCAATTTTGTGGCTAACACAGTGGTGATGGGCCTGATCTCTGGTAACAATGAGAAGGCTAGACTTAGAGGAAATTGCTGAAGCTGATTGTGGACTTGAGGAGGACACTACAACATCAGAGGACTTACACACCACTGGGGAAATGGGACTGCTGTGGAGAGGGTGAGCAGCTTCAGGTACCTAGGAGTCCACATCGCAGAGGATCTGACTTGGACTACACACATTGACACTCTGGTGAGGAAGGGGAAGCAACGCCTCTACAACCTCAGGCAGCTGAGGAAGTTCTGAGTCTCCCGGAGGATCCTTCAGACCTTCTATGCTGGTGCGGTGGAGAGCATCCTGACAGGAAGCATCACTGCCTTGTTCGGCAACAGCTCCTCTCAGGACAGGAGGGCTCTGTAGAGGGTAGTGCATTCGGATGAGCGCACTATTGGCACTACACTCCCCACCCTGCAGGACCTGTACTCCAGGAGGTGTCAAACCAGAGCCTGCAGGATCATGAAGGATCCTCACCACCCTAACAATAAACTGTTCTAGCTGCTGCAGTCAAGCAAGCGCCTCCGCAGTCACACTGCTAGAACAGTTAAAACAGTTTCTTTCTGCAGGCCATCAGGACTGTGAACTCTGACCTCACCAGGGGCCCCCACAGCCCCTCCATGCACACACTCACATACACACATGCACACATAGTTAGTACACAGTACATGCACTCACATAGTTTTACTACGTAACATATTACATAACTTATTATATACATGCAAACATATAGTCTGTACTCACTTTATTTGATATTTTATATTCATATTTTCTGTAAATGTGATCACTCCCCTCTTGAATGTACAAAATAAAAGTGTGTAGAAAGCTTTGTTTTGCATACTTTGCATGGCTTGTGGATATACTGTATGTCAACGTGTATTTATATTTCAGTGATGGTGTGTAGTTGGAGATGCTGACGTGCGTGTGCGTCTGTGTGTGTGTGTGTGTGTGTGTGTGTGTGTGTGTGTGTGTGTGTGTGTGTGTGTGTGTGTGTGTGTGTGTGTGTGTGTGTGTGTGTGTGTGTGTGTGTGTGTGTGTGTGTGTGTGTGTGTGTGTCAGTATCTTCGGTCACGAGGGCCAGGGTGCTGAGGAGGTGGTGTACGTCAACTGGCTGAACATGGTTCGGGCCGGCCTGCTGGGCTTGGAGTTCTACACCGCAGAGAGCAGCAGCTGGAGACAGGTAGCACCTTCACACCAGGATCATCTGGTTATTGATGTATTTATATGCTCTGTGTACAGGATAGGAAATTAATAAGGGTTTTCTTCCCCAATATAAACATTATTTTGAATAATTTCCAGGGCAATTTGATCACATTTTGGGCCATACCTTATTTTTGATGTTTGCGTGTGGGAATTTAAAAGCCCCAGCCATCCCAATGTCAAGGCCCTGTTAGTTTCTGACCCCGTGTGTATACAAGCATACGATACTATGCTCTATACTTCATATTGCCTGAGATAGAGACATGGAATATGTATTGTACATGTGTCCATTTAGGTGTCGGTCACATGGTTTTGTTATCTTCAGATTTCTGGGCTAGTCTAATCAAAACTGTTTGACAATGAAACAGAACGGTGAAACAATGTTATATTCCCTCCTGGTTTTATGAACTGTGTGTGTGTGTGTGTGTGTCAGGCCCACATGCAGGCCCGCTTTGTGATCCTGCGGGTGCTGCTGGAGGCGGGGGAGGGCCTGGTGGGCCTGGAGGAGGTGACCGGTGAGGACGGCCAGCCTGACGCCAGGATCACGCTGGACCGCACCAAGATCCACACCGTGGGCAAGACCGCCATCCAGAGGTTCCTCTGCAAACTGCAGGTACAAGTCCACACCCCCCACACGAAGTGGGATCAGTCCCTTTTTTTTTTTTTTTAGGATCCATCCATCCATCCATCTATTTTCGTCTGCTTATCCGGGGTCAGGTTGCGGTGGCAGCCGGCTAAGCAGGGCCCCCCAGGCTTCCTTCTCCCCAGCCACACTCTCTAGTTCCTCCTGGGGGGTCCCGAGGCGTTCCCAGGCCAGACGAGATATATAAACTCTCCAGCGGGTTCTGGGTCTGCCCCGGGGTCTCCTCCCAGTTGGACGTGCCCGGAAAACCTCCAAAGGGAGGCGCCCGGGGGGCATGCTAATCAGATGCCCGAACCACCTCAGCTGACTCCTTTCGACGCGGAGGAGCAGCGGCTCTACTCCGAGCTCCCTCCGGATGTCTGAGCTCCTCACCCTATCTCTAAGGCTGAGCCCAGCCACCCTGCGGAGGAAACTCATTTCGGCCGCTTGTATCCACGATCTCATTCTTTCGGTCACTACCCAAAGCTCATGACCATAGGTGAGGGTTGGAACGTAGATGGACCAGTAAATCGAAAGCTTTGCCTTCCGGCTCAGCTCCCTCTTCACCACAACGGACCGGTACAGCGCCCGCATCACTGCAGACGCTGCACCGATCCGTCTGTCCATCTCCCGCTCCATTTTGCCCTCACTCGTGAACAAGACCCTGAGATACTTGAACTCCTTCGCTTGAGGCAGCAACTCACTCCCAACCCGGAGGGAACACTCCACCTCCTTTTTAGGATATGAAATACATTTCTTCAATTATGATTCCTACAAATACAAAAGAATTTGAATATGCAGAACAGTCCTATTTTATAATTATACGTGTTGCAGGTGCTGAAGGCGACGGCGGACGTGGAGGGAGGCCGGGCGCTCTACGACGGCTACTCCGCCGTCACGGACATTGGGCCCCACAACTTCCTACGTCTGCGAGACACGGTGCTGCTGAGGAAAGACGAGCGCAAGATGTTTGTCCAGGCCAACACCAGGATCAACGGTACGCACGTCTCGGACATGATGAAGTACTAACACGCCTTTTTATACAGCCTAATCCACCCTACCGTGTTACAAGGAGTAGGGATGGGCACTTTTCAGACAGCGTGGTGTATCACGGTTGTATATAATTATGGACATTAATATTGTCTATGCCAATGCCGTCTCAAAATATGTCTTGTTTTTCACACTTACTCTAATTTCTCTAACTGTGCCCACTGGTGGTCATGCTGACTGCGGTCATTTGAGGCTACAGAATTTAATGTGACATCAGCCAACTGGTGGGATGTGCTTGAGCATGAGGTGGAAAGCACTAAAATGGCAGCTGGCGCCATCTCTTTTTTTTATCTCTGAGAAAAGCATTTCTGCCCATCTCACGGAAGCACGCTGTGCACGAGGCCTTATGCATACAAGACTAGGACCATGCTTTTAATAGGCCTGAGTAACCAATGTTAAACGATGTGTCGTTTCCCAAAGCATCTAATCGTTAATTTAATAACAATTAACACCCCAGTCAGTAACTGCAGTCATGCCAGGTGTGCTGATCAGTTGGTCTTTTCATGACTTCATTCAAGAGGCCTACATGTTGTAATTAGATATAGAATAATAACCATGGATGTGTGGAAGAGCTTGGGCTCCTGTTGCACACACACAGCACGCTGTTCTAGTCACTCCGGGGACACATCGTTGAAATGTCAATCAAGTCAGTCCATTTCACAGTAAAGTAAATATGATCAGCAGGATTATATTTCTCGATTAACTTTCTTTAGACCAACTGAGTGAGTGAACGGCTTGCTCACTCAGTAAATGGATTGATAAAACGGATTGATAAGAGATTTGAACCTCCATAGCTAGACAACTAGTGCGATGCAGCAGAACACAAGAGCAGACAGCAATGAACGTGATTAAAAACATTACATTAAGCATTTTTAATTGTCTTTATTGTACCCACAATGTTTTTTCCGACCATGTTTGGCCTTTTAGTTTGTAATACATTTTTGACAGATTTGTCGGAATTCTTTCATCCACAAAACACCAGGTTAACAGTCAGGAAAATGAGTCATCAGTAACATCCCTAGTGTGAGGCAACAGAGAGCCAGATATAATACTGACTTAATGGATCCTTTCGGCTTAAAAGTCTAGCCTACAAAGTTAGGAATTCTGAAGCTCGAGTCATTGCTAGTCCATTACTCAAACATGCCGAGTTGCCTCACATTGGATTGGTTAATCATATTTTTCTTGAAAGAAGAATGGGGGAAGAAGGTAATTTGCAGACTATTGCTTCTACTCTGTGGCAGAAGAGAGCCTAGCAGCTCATGGCACGTTGGAAACAGACATTCTAAGATGCACTCCCATGATGGTCTCTGGTCAAACCATAAAACGCAATGTTTTGGGGAGAGTTTGTTTTGTGTGGTTTTCGTTCTGACCGATCACCAGTGATTTATTGCGGCGCTCTTCAATCAATGTGATTGACCGCCACTGTTCTGGAGTATCTTCAAGCACCGCTCGATGTGCATATACTTCATATTAATGTGGAGGCTACCTGGCGACGAGTACCGTCTGCTGAGTGTAACGTGTATATACTGTGTTTTCCAGGAGAGGCTGTGGAGCTGGTAGAGTACGAGGGCAGCGCGGCGGGTCTGATCCGCTCCTTCACCGAGCGTTTCCAAGACGACGCCGAGCAGCTGGAGGCCAACCTTCTGGAGCTCAGCAACAGAGACTCCCCCTGCTGGTGCCATTAGCAACTGGGACTTCCATACACCTCCGTCTCACGGGCAGATCTAACGTCTCGTCTTTGTCTTTGAACCTGTACAACCCTGCATTATACCAGCCAGAATGCACTTAAGACATCTCAACTTCCGGTGAACTGAATGACACAAAACAATAAGCCATACATGCAACTGTAGACCTACAAGGACCTCGCCTTACACTGCGGATAGACAGGATGCTAACCTCAACCATGCATGTCAAGTAAAGGACTCAATTGACTAACTAACCTTAACATGTTCATCGTGTTTTAAATGTTGTTTTGTCTTGTTTGACTGTTAACCAGCTGCCAGTACAGTTCAGTTCCAATGTTGATTTAAAAAAAATATTAACATGTATGAAGAACATACACATCGCTGTGAGCGCCGGTCTGCATGCTGAGAAGGAGTTTGATTTTGGACAAGGAAGTGCTTATTATTTGTGGCTGTCTCTGGCAGGCAACCACAAAGGTGTGTCACAAACGTCACGTGTGTGTCTGCGTTAATAAAAACGGTTTGATAAGAGATGTGTGGTGTTATTATCAGGGTGGAATATTTGCGTGTGACGTGTAATGAACAATAACAACCTGAAGAGGTTGTTATTGTGGTGAATCCAAATAGTTCTCAAATGTGGAGGCTTTTATTTTCTGAAAAAACAAGCCACAACAGTCATTACAATTCAACAGGAAGCTGACATTAAGGTATATTTTAAAATTAATCAAAATACTCTAGCTTTATGGGTGATGTAAGATGTGGTGTAACATGGTCAATCTCCAAATATATTTAATGACTACAGAATATATATTGCCTTGTTTGTATGAGTTCATACTTTATCGCATTCCTTATGTGCCTAAACAAACAAGGAATGGCTGATATGAATCACTCTTGAGCAAGTCTTCCAAGTGCACTAAAAGGAAGTTCTGAGATTAGTTCCGCCCATACTACGGTGGGGCGTGCCATTATGCATTCAGGGGAGGTGACTACTGGAGGCAAGCGGACAGACGGCAAGCTGTGGGAGTGGCGATGGCAACAGGTTCTCCTCTTCCTCTCCCTCTGAGCTGCTGAGGGAGTCGCAGCATTCTGGGTCGTTGAGGTTGGACGCGTAGAGCTGCTCTAAAAGCAATCCCACCTCTTCCTCCTCTCCATCTTTAATGGTCTCATCATCATGGTCCTCTTTTCGCTCACAGTCTCCCAGTTCCTGATCGCCCACTGCAATGTCTTTCTCAGCCAGTCTCAAAGGTGTGGAACAGGGTACATGGTAGGGGTCCTCCGCCGTGGGCGACACGTAGGGAGAGATGTAGGGGGAGGCGAAGGGCGAGAGAGAGAACGGGAGCTTGGGAGAGTGGCTGGGCGAGACCATGGGGGAGACGCTTGTAGAGTTGTGTGGGGAGAGGGATGGGGAGACCTTGAGAAAGGGGGAGGGGGACTCCCTGGGTGAGGGAGCGGGGGTGAGGTAAGGAGAGACGGTGGGGGAGGCGTGGCGGTTGATGTTGACCTCTTGAGAGGGCTCCATGTACTCCGACTCATCCTGGAGACTGTCCGTGTCCTCTAGTCCAGCAGGGATCGGCCCCACTTCCACGGGTATCTGGTCTTTCGCTGGGTCCTCCTCTTCTTCTCGGCCCCCAGGCCCTGGAACCCCGGGCTGGGCTTCCATAGGGGCATCTTGGGGCTGTACTGGATCTCCTTGGATGTGTTTGGTTGGGGTGCCCGGTGAGTGTTCACCTGGCCCGGCCGAGGTCTGACTCGGTGGCAGGCCCTGTGGGTCTTGCGCGCCTGTCCGGAGTTTGGCTTTACATTTCCCCCTGGTCTTTGGCATGAGGGGTGGGGGAGGGGGAGGAGCTATGGGAGGCGAGAGATAGCTGGTGGTCTCGGTGGACACCCGCACCTTGAGGCTGCGCTTGAAGAGGTGGCGCCGGTGTAAGCCGCTCTGCGACTGGAGGAAGAGGGGGTTGACGAAGCACAGGGCGCCCAAGCCCGGGCCACAGTTCAGCTCTCTCGGGCTGCGCGTCGTGATTGGACAGAGCTTCTGGAATACGGTGGGACTAGTCTTGGATTGGCTGCCTGCGGCAGAGTCGTTTTGAGGTGGCTCTCCTAGCTGATTTGATGGATGAGTTTGAGGGAGGGAATCTGGCGTGGCAGTAGAGGGCAGCTGAGAAGCAGGAGTGGTTGAGGATTTATCTGTAGTGCCGGACTCCTTCTCCTCCTGGTCCTTGGCTTTAGGAGTCTCTCGCGGACCACGATAGTTCAGCTGGGAGCTCCAGAATTCTACACAACAGACAATGGCAATTGCAAGGGCTGTTTTCATTTGGGGTTTTTTTCTTTTCATTCAATGTATGTTAAAAGGTCTAAAATGAAATATTTGGAGGGATTGTTGATGAAACACAGGTTGATAGGCACAACATTGTGTGAGGTGAAATATAAATATATGAATAAATATAAATATCACTTGTATACAAATGATATTTGGTGACACAATGATATCGTAACATTGCCCAGCACTATTCTAAGCCCATCAATCAATTGCATAATAACTTATTTATAGATATGCTATTATTGTTAATATTATGCGATGAGTTACTCTTTGATATACACACAATATTCGTATATATAGTTCTGTCCAGAAGATGCAGCAGGTTTGTTGTCAACCTACCGATGCCCATATGCGAGATAGACTCCAGCTGCTTGTGGGACGTTGCCTTGGCGATGGCCTCAGGCAGCTCCAGGGGGAACGGGAGAACGTCTCTGGCAGGAAGCACAAGACACACATCCACTCTGACTGCTGACATAAACACACTCGACTGCCATTCAAGCCAACGGTCAAAGGTGTTGGTAAGGTGAACAGTAAAAGGTAAGGTTTTAAAGGAACAGACAATATTGCATATACTGTATAAGGCAACGGTCACAAGATAGAAGAGTGAGGAATCAAATGGAGACCAAAGAGGCAGAGAGGAAGGGAAGGTGACATGGAAGACGGAGACCAGAAGAGCAGTACCTGCTGACGCAGTAGAAGGCAATGAGCCTAGGGAGGTCTGGGAAACTAATGGCTGATGACTCCAGGCAGAATGCTGTGGAGTTATTCAGTACAGTTATAATGATGGGAAACATATTGAGAAATTCTTCACAACAGTACTGCTGTTTTAGAAACCTGAAATGAATACACCACTTTTAGGCAATGTTGCTCAAATTGTAATTTGACAGACATTATGAAATGTAAACACACTTTTTCGTTTGCGATCCAAACCTGTGGTGAGATAGCTATGGTGAAAGTTGACCTTTCTGCCCACAGAACTGTATTCATAAACTGTAAAATGGCCCATGCCGACTCAGCAGCACATCTCTCCCATCAGTAGAGTCTTACTGGAATGCTGCTCTCGGATGCCAAACTGCTGCACAAAGGAGGGAATGCTGTCGTCGGTCAGGCGAACACAGAGCACGTTCCTCCGGGACGTACGAGAATTACGCACCAGAAACGCCTGCAGGAAGACCCCCACACACACGCACACACACATGACAAATTAAACCTCCACTGTGTAACTTCTCTCGGTATTTAATCCATTAAGAACAGTTTCTCAAGAAGAAAACAATCTAATATAAAGCATAGTGGTAGGTACAACTCAAGCCACTAGAGGCTACTAATGGGAAAACTAACATAGTGCAGGAGAGAGATGCAGGAATCCATGTTCATTTCAATTCATTTGTATGTGTGCGTGTGACACGGACCCCGGGCGGTTCCCTCTGCAGGATGTGGAGTGCAGTCGCGGGGTTGATCGACAGCTGCAGCCAGACAGGCAGGGTGAGCAGCAGGCGGTCCAACACGCTGACGCTCTTCAGGGAGCCCTTAGCCCTGTGGTGGACATCCCGTCTGATGGTGGATGACGGGGCTGGCTCCGGGAAGTCATACAGAGGATCCTCCTGCGCCATCTGGGCATGCGCAACACACACACACACGCACGCACACACACACACACACACACACACGTTTGCAGAATGTCGTTTGAGGGAAGTGGCCATTAACTGTTGTTGTGGTGGTGAGCTGTGGTTGAGACGCAGCATTAAAAGCAAACGCGCACGCAAACACGCACCCGTGCACGCGTGTAGACAGCGGCTTGTGTGGAAATAGAAGATGCCTGAGGAGCGGGAGGACGAGCCCAGACACGGTGAAGTACAGCGGCTCGGAGGTGAAGGGAAATCGCACACTTAAGGTGAAAATTAAACCTGCGTGCATAGCAGCAAGGTCGACTACATGTACTCACATAGAGGTGTGAAAGCGATGCCGTTGTCAGTGGTTCATCTTTTGATTAAGTGAACATGTTAATTCAGCAAAACGCATCGAGGCAATAAGTTCAAATCCACAAGACAAGCGCCCATCCGTGTGAAATGCGTTTCCAAGTCGAACCAATGTGACTGTGGGACGTAAGACTGAACAACATATCCTGGTTATTGGACAACTCCTTAATCGTATGATCAACAACTACTCAAATCAAATAAGATTAGTGTAAAGAGAGAAAACGTGTTCACTATACCTCGCAGATCTCTCCCCCACCCCCCCCGACCTCAATGCCAACTCAAAACGACATGATAGCGAACTTCTCGAGGGTTACTTGCGTCCGATCCAACTTGATTTGCATGAACGTAACTTTGTGGACCAGTGCTGCCATACCTTGTCTACGTTGTCCTCTGTAAGCCCGCCCCCTCCCAACCCCACCTGATGTCACTCAGGCCAGCCATGAGCATGTCATGGATGGTGTACTTACATTAGGGCTATTGCATTGACTTTATTGTCTTCGGCTTCTTTCATAGCCTACATATTAAAAAAATACAAAAATATATATGTGAGAGTCTATACTTTTTATTTTTGTATAACTATTTATTACCGACTGCTGTCTGTGAGACAAATTGCCCCTTGTGGACATTAAAGCTTTCTACTACTACTACTATATCATTGTATGTATGTAGATATCAATAACAATAATAATAATAATAATAATAATGATATTAATACATATATTATAATAATAGTAATGTTATTGTACATTAATTGTGCGTTTATTATACCGTACACTCTTCAAAGTAAAACAAATGACCATTCATAGCGATACATCGCCTTTATTTTATTTGTTTTTCAATTCACTTTACTGAAACTAAAGTAAAGTAAACTAAAGTACAGTGAGCTCCTCGGGAGGTTCTGTCGCTCGGGCTGCGCGGGAAGCTCGGAGAAAAAGACCGGAACCGGATATGACGTTGAAATTCATCGCTGTCGCCGCGTTTTGGTAAGCAACGTATCGTCTAAGGTTTCAGTGTTAACGTGTATTTAATGTGTCCGTCCGAGTCAAGTCCGAACCAAACATGGAGATAAAGCTATTATGATACATTTGAGACGATACGTGTCCGTGTGGACGCATCGTAACACTCGTCCTTATTGAGTAGCGTCGGTGAAGCGCGATGCTAACCTTATCCTAGCACCTGGACGCTAGCATCAAGACACGGCGAGCGGCGTGTTGTAATCACCGTTCACACGATGCTTCGGCCGACAGTTACACGTGTTATTATTAATTATTAACTATCTACTGTTCTGAACGCTCGGCCTCCCGTGAACAGCGACATTTCGGGATGTTATCGGCGACCTGTGTCCCGTGTAGCGCTGTATGTAGCCACGTATGTAGCTAGCTTGGCTACGTGTAAGCTAACCGGCTAGCCGGGGCTAAATTGCTATTTATGATATTTATTTATTTATTTAATTTCAACCAGCGCCGTCGTCTGGAGGATGCACGTTGTACCCTTTTGTCATTCATTTATAGTCCGGATCGTTTGACGTCCGAGTGTATCGACGCAGCGGGAAGTCAAAGCGCGCCGTGTGTGGAGAAGAGACGCGTCTCAACCTGTACTTCACGTCCCGTGTGTTTCCTTACAGATGTCAACTGGACGTCGAGATGAGTGACAACGTCAAGTTGTTTGTGGGGAACCTTCCATTGGATGCGACTCACGATGAACTCAACAAGTTGTTTTCTCCTCACGGGGAGGTGAACACCTGCTCTCTCTTGAGGCAGTATGCCTTCATTACATTAAAGGGAGAGGGCGCCGCAGACCGGTATGCATACCAGTCCACTATACACCTGACAGGACAAATTCGTGTATTTTAACCCAAATAATGCATGCTTTAAAAAAAAAAAATCTATATAGAATTAATTAGGTGGTCATAATGTTGGTTGTTTCTCTGGCAGGGCCATCCGGCACCTGGATGGGAAGGAATACAGAGGCCGGCCCCTGGTGGTGGAGGAGTCACGGGCACGTCCACCAAATTCCACCAAGGTGTTTGTGGGGAATCTCAGTTCAACATGCACAGCCGATGACCTGCATGGGCTGTTCCAGTCTTTCGGCAGGGTGCTGGACTGTGACAAAGTAAAAGGTCAGGTGATTCTCCATGTATCATCAAAGCATCGCATGCAGTGTTTATCAAAGGAACTCCTCGGTACCTTGCAATTGGTTAAGACAAAAAAATGTGTTTGCCATGGTAATGTCTTGTGCTGACTAGGTAATGTCAGCACTTGTGGTCAGATGTGATTAGCCCTTACAAGCCGTTTCAAAATTGACAAATTGTTATTGTATCACAAGTGTATGACGACTAGATCAGTCTACCAGCTGGTACAGTCCACTGGGCAGACTGATCTAGGCGTCATACATCTGGGTGGACACTCCCACTTGTGATTGTCATATGACAATTTTGAATACAAATATTGATTCATTTGATTCACATGTCGATCTGTGAGGTGTAATGGTCATCCAAATTGTTCTTGCACGTATTCCAGCGAGGCTGTGCTCCAACGCTGGCTATGCGTTGTCCACATGGAGCGGAAGGAAGAGGCCCTGCTGGCCATCGATGGGCTGAACGGCACCATGTACAAGGGGCGGCAGCTCTCTGTGGAGCTCTCCAAGGCCCAGCCGCTCATCAACCAGCTCGCCTCCATGGATGCTGCCAATTTGGCCGCAAGTATGGCAGCAGGTATGGCAGGGGGCCTAGGGCTGGGCCATATTGTGATGTGACACTAGATATCGTTTTGAATATAGTGATATGGCATTGCTGTTGTCTTTACCAGGTTTTAAAGACTGCATTACAGTAAAGTGGTGTAATTTTCTGTTCTTGCCAGACTTTAGAATTGTTTGCCATTAACTGCTTAGTCATGATAGCCACATTACTGATTATTATTTCTAGGAAATCTCATTGTGTATACGGGAGTGTACAAAAATAGGCATTCAATTTAAATGGATTGCATTTACAGTGGAGGAAATAAGTATTTGATCCCTTGCCGATTTTGTAAGTTTGCCCACTGACAAAGAAATGAGTGGTCTATAATTGTAATGGTAGGTTTATTTTAACATTGAGACAGAATATCAAAAAAAAAATCTGAAAATCACATTATATAAAAGTTATATATTAATTTGCATTTGATTGAGTGAAATAAGTATTTGATCCCCAAGCAAAACATGACTTAGTACTTGGTGGAGAAACCATTGTTGGCAAGCACAGAAGTCAGACGTTTCTTGTAGTTCATCACCAGGTTTGCGCACATCTCAGGAGGGATTTTGGTCCACTTCTCTGTGCAGATCCTCTCCAAATCGTTAAGGTTTCGAGGCTGTCGCTTGGCAACTCGAAGCTTCAGCTCCCTCCACAGATTTTCTATGGGATTAAGGTCCGGAGACTGGCTAGGCCACTCCGTGACCTTAATGTGCTTCTTCTTGAGCCACTCCTTTGTTGCCTTGGCCGTATGTTTTGGGTCATTGTCATGCTGGAAGACCCATCCACGACCCATTTTCAGTGTCCTGGCTGAGGGAAGGAGGTTGTCTCCCAAGATTTCACAGTACATAACCCCGTCCATCCTCCCCTCGATGCGATGAAGTCGTCCTGTCCCCTTAGCAGAGAAACACCCCCAAATCATAATGTTTCCACCTCCATGCTTGACGGTGGGTATGGTGTTCTTGGGGTTATAGTCAGAATTTCTCTTCCTCCAAACACGGTGAGTCGAGTTGATGCCAAAGAGCTCGATTTTGGTCTCATCTGGCCACATCACCTTCTCCCAAGCCTTCTCTAAATCATTCAGGTGTTCATTGGCAAACTTCAGATGGACCTGTACATGTGCCTTCTTGAGCAGGGGGACCTTGCGGGCGCTGCAGGATTTTAATCCATTACGGCATAGTGTATTACCAATGGTTTTCTTTGTGACTGTGGTCCCAGCTGCCTTGAGATCATTAACAAGTTCCTGCCGTGTAGTTCTGGGCTGATCCCTCACCTTTCTCATGATCGATACCCCATGAGGTGAAATCTTGCGTGGAGCCCCAGACCGAGGGCGATTGATGGTCATTTTGTGTTTCTTCCGTTTTCGAATAATGGCACCAACAGTTGTCTCCTTCTCGCCAAGCTGCTTGCCGATGGTCTTGTAGCCCATTCCAGCCTTGTGCAGGTCTACAATCTTGGCCCTGACGTCTTTGGACAGCTCTTTGGTCTTGCCCATGGTGGAGAGGTTGGAATCTGATTGATTGACCTGACTGTGGACAGGTGTCTTTTATACAGGTAATGAGTTGAGATTAAGAGTACTTTCTTAAAGCGAGAGGACTAATCTAACCTGTCTGTGGGAGCCAGAATTCTTGCTGGTTGGTAGGGGATCAAATACTTACTTCACTCAATCAAATGCAAATGAAATTATAACTTTTATATGATTTTATTTTTTTATTTATTTTTGTTTATTCTGTCTCACTGTTAAAATACACCTACCATTACAATTATAGACCATTCATTTCTTTGTCAGTGGGCAAACTTACAAAATCGGCAAGGGATCAAATACTTATTTCCTCCACTGTATATAGCGATTTTATCCAAAGCGCAATTGCCTGACATTTACCCATTCATACATTGACGGCGGTGTCAACCATGCAAGGTAACAACCAACACGTCAGGCTGTTGGATTGCTAGGCAATCAAACTGGACCGGTTTTTCTCGTTGAGTTCAACACTTAGTGTAAGGACTAGAGTTCAACAGAGGTTCAACAACAGTGTCTGCCTGTCCCTGCTCTCCAGGTGGCACCAGAGAGGGCCTTCTCCCCCGACCGGCCTCCTCACTTGAGCATCACCAGAGCCAAGCGGCCATCTTGGCAGCCGCTGCAGCCGCTGCCGCCGGACTGCCCATACAGGTCAGTCTGGCACTAGAGTACAATATATGGTGTTTAATTCTCTCAAACCGTGTCATTGACATGTATGCCGTTTTGTAAACCGTTTTAGTAGAATCTTAACAATAAGTTGGGGTTTTTTTTATGGTATTTAGATTTTGGCACAATAATAAGTATTCAACGCTTCATTCACCACAGGTTCAACAGAGTGTCCACAACTCGTTCTACAACACCACGTCGTTCGACCCCACATACACCGCTCTCAAGGGCCTGACCAGCGCCAAGTCGGCAGACGGGGTGAACCCCGCCATATACGGGGCCCTGGCCAGCCAGGTCTACGGGTCGGTGGCCGACCAGGTCTACGACGATGTGGCCAATCACGACGCCGTAGAAGTGGAGCCCCAGGCCAGCACCGATCCCACGGCACTCTTCGAGGCGGCGAGGGCCAAGTTCTTTCAGCAGGGCCAAAAGGTCAGTTTAAAGATTCATTCGCAGTTCCCCCCCCCCCCACACACAAAATATACCTTTAACAAATGTGCTCTCTGTGAAAACGTCTTGACTGACTGTTGTGACTTGAAAGGTGCTGGCAGAGCAACAGGCGGGCAGGAAGGCGGGCAGCACGGCCACCACGGCCAGCGAGCGTGACCGCAGCCCCATCCGGGGGAACCGGGCCCCACTGCTGCCCGACCCGGTGCCGGGCTCCCTGGCGCAAGTCCGCCCCAAGCGGCGCGCACTGCTGCCCACGCCTCCCGGGGGACCCGAGCCACCCACTGCCACCACCACGCCCGCGGCCGCCGAGGGAGCCGCAGACCCCATCGCCAGGTGCGTTAAGGCGGCCATGTGTAGACTGGACAAATGATCACGTGACGTTCTCCAAGGTTTGATTCACACCCACCAATCGACTGTTTCTCATTGGCTCCGCCTCCCCTTCCCCCTGCCCACCGTGTGTCCCTCCAGGTGTTATGCAGAGTACTACCAACAGATGCAGCAGTACCAACAGTACCAGCAGTACCAACAGCAGTACCAATACCTCCAGTACGCCTACACCAACCCTCCGCCCCCGCCCCCTCCCCCTCCCCCGGCCCCGCCGGGTGCAGGCCAGACCGCGGCGGGCTACCCCCAGAGCACGGCGCCCCCCGGCACCGTGCCCCCCGGCACCGCTCCGCCCGGCACCGGTGCCTACGGCTCGGCCACCACCTACGGCGCCCCCGTGAGCTACGACGCCAGTTCGGCGGCATACGGCCCGCCCGGGACCTATGATGCGTCGGCGGGCGGCACCTACGACACCGCGGCGGCGGGCGGGACCTACGATACGGCGGGCTATGCGGCGGCGTACGATGCTTACAGCGCGGCGGGAGCCTATCCAGCGGCGGGAAACTACTCTGCATCCAGACCGTATGAGCAGACACCTGCACACGGGCAAACCCAGTGCCACGAATACCCTTACCATCACACGCCAGAGCCCCCTTATCGATAGTCTCTTACCCCCCTCCCATATCGCCCCCCCCCCCCCCTTTTTTTTTTCTCTACCACATGGCAGGTGTATGTGTGAGTGTGTGCTTGAGGATCTGAATGTGAAGAAGGGAACTTGGTAAGCAGAGAGTTGAGATGAGTTTGACAGGTCATGGAATGCATGGGAGGAGACCTGTCCCCCTGGGTTCTGTTGGGTGGTCTTGGCCAGCGTTGAGGGGCGGTATGGTGTGTAAGGGCAGGTGTAGCTGTAGGCGGTTTAAATGGTTTCAGGAACCAACCGTATTCACAAGTCAACATTCGATTGAGGGCAGTAGTACTAAACTGTCGCTTCTTGTAGATTTTGGACTCTTAACTTAAAAGCAGTACGCAGCAATTCTAAATTGCGAGGCCACAGACTATTTATCATTCGGTGCCGTTTCGTTTTCAGATTGAGTTGGAACAAATTCTGTACAAATGGGATTTTCCACAAGTTTGGGCTGATGAGAAAGTTGACAGCATGGTAGCTAGCGAACAACATAATGGATCAATGGATTTGGAGCCACAAGGTCAACCATGTCTGCATGCTTCAATGTCCCCACCAAAGGAGTGCCTTTCCACTGGTCTTATTATCAAGATGAAATGTTGATTTACTAGCCAGACTAGCAAGGGTTTTTATTTTATTCTTTGTTTTCAGGTCACCACTGCATCCCACATTCGTACCGCTCCTCTTTAACTGTAGTCATAAGTTGACATGACTAGTTTCCCAACCTTGTGTTGAATAACGTATTGGACCAAGCTTTGTACAATGTCACTATGAGCAGAGCGTCTTTGTTAGGAGCTTATTGTAAGCTATGAGTGCTCGCAACGGTTCATGTTGTTGCCTACTAGCCGTGCCAGGTATTCATGTGGAGGAGACTCCAGAGGAGAATACCTGGATCACAGTCGGCTTTTAAAGTGCATCGTTTTGGATTAGGTTAATGAAAGCGTTGGGACAATGTTTTTCTTGTTTCTGGATTACCTTACTCTTATTACATTATTAAAATAGTCCTTAAATCTCAGGAGCTCTGCCTAACGAGTGTAGGTTTTGACGAGTCAATGAGAGTGCTGTGTGTGAGCCCAGCTCGCTACCCCAGGGCTCCACAGCTGTGTGCAGTACTGGAGGATTGTCTGGCGCATCCCATCACGTTGACTTCTGAACACATGTGACTTCTGAACACATATACAACTACACCAATCCACGCTGTGGATTGGTGTAGTTGTATGTCTGTATTGGACACTTTGAAAACTTTAAATTGAGTGAGAAGCAATGTGTTGCCGAAGTCATTCCTAATAATCTTCAAATGAGTGTGCGCAGCAAGAACGACTGAATATTTTTAGGGATGATTAGATTCATTTAATTGATTGTATTTTGGACAACAATTGAGTTGGTTTAATTGGCTTCTATTTAGAATATTACTCAGATTACAAAAGACATAAATTCTCGAGCAAATGATTGCAAACTTTTGAGAAATGGGTGGAGAGCTAAAGAGTGTGTGTTGAATAAATTTTTTCGCAATATCAATTTTCCATAGAAAGCAACTAAGGGACCAGCGAAGGGAGTGTGGTTAACCGGGTTCATCTGTGTGCAGTGGCTAGAGGAGGGTAGCTGTAAGGGCATGCCGGAGGTGTTAGGAGCACCAGTCAGCAATACCAGGAAGACCCTCATTGGCTCGGCCGTATTGAAAGCCTCTTCCCCCCCCCCCCCCCCACAGCTCTACTAGCATAGGTATCCACCATGACCCCACCGCCACCCAGGGAAAGACAGGACTCACTTAACTCCCCAAACCTCCCCAAAACTCCAATACAGTCTTTGTCACACACACACACACACACACACACACACACACACACACACACACACACACCACACACACACACACACACACACACACACACACAAGGGGCCTCTATGGCTGTTCAAAGTAGCTGTGTGCTAGCCAGTCTCACATGATGTTCCACGTGCTTCAACGTTCAAGTGTCATGCCTTGTTGTTGCCGCTGCTCCAGCCACCTTCTTCCTCTTGCTGATTATTGCAGCTAGAGTGGGGGAGGCGGCCTAACAGCCCTAGCCCAGGACGCACGCCACACACGCCACGCCCTGTAGCGTGGGACGGTGGGGGGAAACAGACAGCAGCCTTGTAGGAACTGAAACTGCTTCTCTCAAGGTAAACACTCAGCCCCACACACAGCCCCACACACTCCTGCTCTCCCAGCAGCACCTGGCGACGACCACCACCGCCTCTGCATCATCCTCATCCTCTTCCGAAGACAAGGCAAGACAGCAAACACACACACACACACATGTGCACGGTACACGGCCGCGGTCCACAGGCATGTCTGTTCACACACGTCTCCGCTGTGTTCCAGGAACACGGCCTACCCATCAGATTTACCTTGCTAATGAGTGGGTCGACGTTTCCAAGGAGTTACTCGTTAATATGGATGTCATCTTCCATTTCAGCACAAAAGACATGACACACACATGGATTGCTGAGTTATGTTCTTTGGCCTAAATTGGCGCCAAAGCGCACACGTTGTTGCCAGCACATCCTGAATCCTTATTGGCTGTCACGGAGCGTCAGCCAATCACAGCCAGAGCAGCTGACATTGTACGTGCAGCTGGGGTGTAGGTGTTTTTATAGCTTTTGTATTTGTGTACCATCGTGGGGCCATTCTTTTGGGGTTAAGTGCCTTGCACACTGGCTAGCCCCGCCCCCCCACAGAACTGGGTCAGGATCGGTTGCTGGTTCAACACTCAAACCCCCCCGCTCCGTTCTCGGTTTTTTCGATGCCACATTAACCTTGTATGAATGACAATGAAAAGAATTATTAGTTTGGTTTTGAATTTCATTTTGTTCAATGTTCTTTAAAATGTTTGATCAATAAACAAATTTCAATTTAATCATCTTTTCTGTGTTTGTTTTAATACTACTCTTTCATGTACAATTTTGATACTAAACCTATAGGAACTTTGGGGTTCAAAATGTGTTTTTTAATTAAAATCATGTTGATCACTTTGATCTACAAAGAACGGTAAGAGGACGTAGCCTATAATTCCCTCGCTCCTAAAGCAAAGAAGAAAGAAAGAAATCTGACAACTTTAAATTAACTTTTGAATTGTAGAAATCTGATTTGTCTGGTCAAACTAAAAGTAAATCTGCTTTAACCCACATAATGCAATACATGTATTCAAGCTTTAAGTAACCTAAGTACGCTGATTTCACAACTTTTTGTGTTGGCGCTTGTTGCATACAAAAAAGTCAAACACTGATTGAAAATATCAACGCTTTAATAATGAGAGCGGTTTTACAAGACTGCAATGTCTAGCTAGCTAGGTGATGGCTGCTGTTGACATCCTGGGTGTTTTTACAGAGATGCGGCAGTTATAACCATGTTTGAAGATCCACCGGCGGTGAAGTGCAGGTTGTATTTCTGCATGCTAGGCCTCCTTCAAACGGTTAACTTGTGCCACATCTTCTAAAAACAGTTGATTATGAATGTCAATGAATGTTCATGTAAAGAGGTAAGTAAAAAAAATCTCATGGAGAAATTTCCTAAACATTTTTAAAAACACACCGGTAAGTGAGAGTTCACAATGGTCATGCTTTTACCGGACACACAAGCCAATAAAAAGACGACACTTAATCATGCAAATAAAGACCGTTTCCTCATCTCTGAAAATTAATTTAAAAAGAAAAAGGGGAAAAAAATCCTTTTGAGTTCTGTGGATTTCATCCTTAATGACCTTGGGAGTAAGAAGAAGCTGCGCTTTGATGATGACTTTGGTGCAAAAAATGTTCCTGTTTGGAAGAGGACAGACCCTGTCCTGTCCACTTCCTTGATGAAGACACTCTTGGTTTAGACCAGTTGTGATAAGAGTTGATCTTTGAACCCGACCCCCCGCCCCCTTCCTTTTGCAAGATGGACACAAAACGTCACAAACATCAACCCGCCCCACCCTCCCCTCCCCTCGGATGATGACACCTTCAAAATTACAACCACCCAAACACAGTTACAGCAATAAATTGTCCCACATACAGTACATCGTCCAATGGCGCTTCAGTCACTTACAGAGAGAGAACGTCTAAAAACACATGAAGAGCGTTACCTATATACAGAGGACAAAACAATTTGTAACAGTCAAAGATTGGCCTAGGAGAGACAGAGCTGCATTGTGGCCAAGAGTTGCACAATGTCGCTCACAAGAAAGACAGACCACTCTTAACACGGACGTTATGGAGTACCACAAGTTTCCAAAGGACAAATCCAGACTTGAGGGCCGTTTGTTGTGAGCATCTCCAGTCTATGCTGTATTACCGCCATTAGCGAGATCCGCTAACTACTTGGTGACCATGGTTCTCAAATGACACTCTGCTGGTATTGGTCATCACTACACTTTCTTGGGAACATTGGTTTCTTTTGGAGTAGCCAGCCATTCAAGCGAGAATTATTGAAATGGAGAAGGAAAAACAAAAAGTTCCTACCAGGTGGTACATTCTCAATTCTTTTGAGATGTTTCTTCAGGCTCATCCACGTGTACAGGTTCAAGTTGTATGACGGAGAAGTGAACTTGAGCTTTGCTCTTGAGATTTCCACATATCCGATGACAGAGGTTTGATGTTTCTAGCTAACACGGTCCTCGAGCAGTCTCCTTAGCGGACACTTGAGGCCATGTAGGACACAGAGACACGGTTCACGACGACACTCATTGCTAAGTGAGCACACAATACCAGCTCTGGGCTGGGCTTCTTCACCTGTAGACATGGTCGGAGTACACAGGGAAGGCCTTGCCCAAGGAACATGACCCTGTTCATCTCAGTGGGAAGGTGTGTACGTACGTACATACACACACATACAGTACATAGACACAGAACAGACACCATCAATTAGAAAAACCACTTACTCCAAAACAGATTATTGCCCCTTTCGACTGTACATCCCAGCAATGATTTTTAGTTTTTGTGCAGCAGTGTTGTCCTCCCTCTTGGGAGGCTTGTGCTATTTTATATACCGTCTGTCTGTAGGTCTAACTCATCTCGTATTCAACCACCAAAGTTGCACTAAGATGCATTGCTTGGCCACCTGTCTTTGAGCCACGCCATTAGATTAAACTAGGGTTTGTACAGGACAGACATTTATCTTAACTTTACTAAGATTGCTTCTGCATTTCTGACTGGTGACCTTATCTTTTGGCCTTTAAAGCAATTGCTATTGATAGGGATCTACTGCCCATGTTACTGCTAAAATGTTTAAGTGGCATCTAAAGGGTGTAATAAGAATATTTCTGGATGGGGGGCGATGCTCAGGGCAGTTGGTAACACTATAGGGGTGGGAGTAATCACCGGGAGGTCTCAGACTGTTTCTGATTGGCAAGACTGAGAACCTACCTCCCTTCCAACCTCCAACCACCTCCCTCTGGCTCGTTCACTACCATAAGGGTAAGGGTATAAAATTGCAGGAGTTAAGCTTACAAAACAAACAGCATTCTGTACAGAATCCTGACACAGACTCACAAAGAAGTACAAGACTACTATTACAACGAGGACATTTCCTAAACGGAGACGTGGTGAAGAAGATGATGATGGTAGTGGTGGTGGAGGTTGCATGACGTTGCACAGCTGTAGATGAAGGTGGAAGCATGAGATGCACAGTGCTGCTGCTGCTGCTGCTTGAGGTGACGTTAGTTCATGAGGTTTTGTTAACATCCAGATATGGTTCCTGGGTCTGGCTCAGTGCTTTCATCAGTGATTCCAGTGCAGTTACACATGGCGGTACCGGGTAACATAATCACATCAGGTACCTGACATCGAGACACAGGACTGCAAAAAAAATGAACGAAGATGCATACAAATCCTCCGTAGTCATCCACACTCAAGAGAAGAAAAGGGGAAATCATTCCAATTCACATTTTGTCATTTGACATTGGCAATCACAAACAAACGTTGAAACTCGCAAAAGACTCAAGTTGCAATACAATGGCACGGCACAAAAAAAAGCAAAATAAGAAAAGGTCTTTCACACGTCTGTCCGTTTTTATCTCTGACATCAGGTCATGAATGAAGTTCTGACTTATGACCTGGAAGCAGGAATTGGGAGTGATTTTCAACAACAAGCATAAAATCACCAACACGTGTACATAGACCCTTGGCAAAGTTTGCGTCGAGTAAAGTGCGTGGAAATGACCCAATCATTGAAAGAGATGCGTGTCCATCATGGATGCCTAAAGTCATGTGACTGAGAAGGGGTACGGTTTGTTTCTGAAACGGGGAAAAGATATTGTGACGTTTTTTCACTTCCAACAGCTTTCACGTCATATCAGCGCAAGCCATAAACATTGCATTCATCAACACAGAACGTCGCCATTCACTCATGGCAAACTAAACAGAATGAAGGGAGATTGAGGTGGGCCTCTCTTGGCTATTTTGTCGAGAAGGAGAGAGGAGAGGAGACGGCAGGAGAAAAGTGCACAGATTCCCATCGTTTCATCTCTGACCTGCTCTTATCTTCTGGTACTTCCCATGCTTTTCCTCCCGTCTCGACGGTTAGCATCTTTCCTCCTGTGCTGGATTTGGTTCCGGATTAGTTTGTTAAATTTCTTCATCTTCATCTCCATCTCCCCCTCTTCCACCTCTCTCTCTCTCCCCTCTCTCTCTCTCGTGCACTCACTCACTCTTCCACTCTCCTTCCAGTCCTTCCTTCTTCCTTAGCTTTGCTGCCATGGTTACTTATCGTTCCTACATGAAGTGCATCTGCAAAGGAGAGATGAGAGTAATTTAGCTTCGCAAAACACGTCTTCAACTGATGAGGCATCTTATGAGCAGAGCCTCGTGTGCTGCAGTGCAGAGAGAAAAATCAACCGCTCACAATTAAAGAAGCAGGAGCACTCACTAAGTGGCTAATTACATGTATTTTCTTATTTCTGTATAATTAGCAAACTCCTACCTAATGTTTGTTTTAATGACTGGGGAGCCAATTGTGTTATTTAACAGCCATGTTATTGGCCAGTAAATATCTCTGGGAGTATTTCAGAAAACGAATACAGAAAAAAGCTCTACTAGCTGTTTAACACCATAATTAGCCAAAACCATGTTTAAGTGAGTTTTCTATGATGTTTTGATCAAACATTGATGAGGTCAGTCTATACAAATGTATCTTAAAAGAGCCCTTATTTTGTGTGTGTGTGTGTGTGTGTGTGTGCACATCTGCATGTGGCCCACACACGTGACTCACCTGTGTTCCTGGAATAGGTGCAAAGGGGTTGGTAGGCCTCAGGACAGGCTGGTTGTACATAACCGGCTGGGGAGCCATCATGGGAACGGCTCCCATCTGATGACCCATCTGGGGAGGGAGCTGGACACACTCACCCAGGCAGCAATGGAAACGAGGAAAAAGAGAAGTCGCACATCAATGACTGGTTTTAACTTTTTTTTTTTTGCTGATATACTAAAGCATATATATGGACACATGCATTTTAGTGTCTAAGGTTTAGAGGATTTTGACCCACTCCCATCTTAGATCCTTGGTAATTACTTGTATGTTTGTCTGCCTGGCACTCAAAAATAGTACTTAGCATTGTGTAGCCTCTTATCCTAGCTATCCTGCCGTTTATCTGCAAGGGGTTAACCTAGACATTAGAAGGTTCATAGAACCGTATTCTATGAACCAAACAATTATTGCTAAGTATAATATTCTAAGTATCATATGCTTGAAACATATTCTATTCAAATCTTACTGTCCCGTCAGTGATATATTGTTGTTTTACTCTCTGGACACATGTACTTATTGTAAGTTTGGACAAAAGCATCTGCTAAATGTCATTCCTAGTTAAAGACAACCTGTTGGCTAACCAGCTGTGTAGGCCTACTGTATGTGTCCATGAGAGGGTGTCACAGCTAGCTCATAATGGGGATGCTGCTCACCATCCCGTATACAGGCACTTGGGATGTTGTCATAGGAAACGCCACAGGAGCCGGAGCCTGAGGAGAAACACAAACCCAAGCTCATGTTTGACTTTGTCTTAAGCAGCAGCAGCAGCAGACATTTCGACATCTCAAAATCTCATTTAGTTTCAGTATTTTTTGTTGCTCTGATAAAAAGCATCATTGAATAATTGTGACTGTAGAACAATTCTTGTATAATGTCAAGTATTAACTAACATACATAAATGTTATATAAAAACTAATCGGCTAAAACTAAATGCAGTATTAACAGACCAAGTGTTGTATAAATAATATAGCCAACAATCAGCCCAAAACTGCTGAGCAGAGGTCAAAGTTGAGGGGAAAATGTACTTACGTAACCAGTATAGATCATGCCATTCTGTGGAGACGGGAGGAACAAAGAAATGACATGTAATTTCTTCATATATATTTGGTACTTACAATAAACCAGTTGTAATTTTCGTTCTGAAATTAGAGACGCTGTTTCCATGGCCTCGCCAGATATTTTTAGGACTAATAAGTGTAAACATTTCTGAAGCATTTCTGTTGCCAGGTACCGGGACTGGCCTTTTCGTTCTAAAAATAAAATAGTGATTTAAAAAAAAAAAAGCATATTTAGGAGACAGACTATTGGATCTGAATTCAGTGTAAGTTGCTTTGGATTCAAATGTCTAATATATCACTTTGTTGGTCAATACATATTTTATACATAAATGTATATCAAACAGGGATGGTATACGATTTTTTTTTTCTTCAACCGCTACGATAATATCGTTGCGATACGAAACATTGCAGGTGACTTAGGTGAGAGATATGCTGTTAAAATGTGTAAGTCTTGTTGTCCTCTGCGACGGCGAAAAACGCCCAAACCGGCAATGACATGTTTGCTGTCATATGTGCGCTTGATAAGTCAAAGAAAGCGATGTTGGCTTTGAATTATTGGCCCTCCTTATCGGCTAGAATTTAATTATCGGAATAATACATAATAAAAGTAATTATCGGACATTAATTTATCGTAGCCGATGTATATCATGCATCCCTGTGTATGTGTGTGTGTATATATATGATAACTCAGTATATATTTATCGTCATCACTACTGTTTTCCAAATTGTGTGCGTGAGACTTGATTACCATTTGCGGGACGGCCATGGGTGCGGGTGGCATGGCGTGGGTGGCGTGGGCCCAGTTGGTGCTGGTGCACATGCCTTTAGACTGCCAGCTCCCCCCACTTGGCTTCTTCTCCACCAGCTGACTCCACTGGAGCTCTGGCCTAACACACACACACACATTTATTATACACAAACATATATTCACACCCATGAAAAAAAATACACACCACATACAAGCACACACGTACTGTACATGCAAACGACCCTTTCAAATGACCTTTTTTGAAACATCACACTGTGTTTACAATCAATGTATTGGAGCTAAGAGAAGGTTTCACAGGAAATGGGTCAATTGCCTTGACTCAGCACACACAGTCTTTATCGCCATCTGGAGGCCGTATGGTGCAATTGTAATGTAAATCAATTCTATTCTGAATTCAAATGTCAAATTTGAACAATGGGTTCTCTCCACGTTGCTGAGAGTGAACCCCGGACAAACGGCAGTGGGGCAATGGGCCCGTAGAAAGCTGTGAGTGGGCTGGCTTTCTGGGGTGGGGCCCCCCATACAGTGCCGGTCCCGGCCGATGGGGAAACTAGGAGTGCTGAAGCTCACAGTGCTCCAGCAGGGCATGGCTACAGTCTATAGTCTAGACAAACACACACACACACACAGACACAGACACACACACACACACACACACACACACACACACAAAAACACATGCATGCACTGATCATAAGGATGCACACACACAGGCCCAGAGATACACACACACACACACACACACGGGGAACGGGTGCATGTGCTGACAGTCAGAGGGACCCGGTGACAATGAATCACAACAAAAGAAGCAAGAAACAGACCTCAGCCACACAGAGATCTGAAATATCTTTCGGCCCAATAGTTGGGTAAAAAAAATGTATCAGTTCTTGCTTGGCCAGCGACAAATCACTCCACCAAATTTGGTGCCAAATCCGTGCATGACTTTTTGAGTTATCCTGTTGCACAGACGGAGCAGACCAACGCGTGGGGGCGGGCGAACACATGACCTCCTCAGCGGGGGGAACAACGAGAGGCAGAGCGTCACGGCAGAGCGCTGACACCTGAGCGTTCCACTCACTTTTTGGCAGGATTTCCACCGAACTGCAGGTCTGTGGAGAGGCAGCAGGAGACATATGGTCACTCCATGGGGATATGAGAGAGACAAGACAACATGGGGACACGAGACACAAGAGTGAGGCGCTTACTGCCGACGAGGTGGGCTAAGGACGAGTCCAGATCGCTGTGTAGCATCTTCCCAGAATGCAACAGGGCTCCCGGGCTGTGGATTTGGGTTGGTAGGGCTGGCTTTAGCAGGTCACCTGACCGTATACAAGTTACCACGCCAACGTGAAAATAGAAGGAAGGGAGGATAGGGGTCAGAAAGTGTGTGTGTGCATGAGTGTTTATGTGTGCGAAGGGGAGATAGAAGTGTTAGATGCATTGTGTATTGTGTGTGTGTTATATGTGTGTGTGTGTGTGTGTGTGTGTGTGTGTGTGTGTGTGTGTGTGTGTGTGTGTGTGTGTGTGTGTTAACAGCACCTACCTCCCCAGGCATTGTTATTGTTGGGCACAGTGTGTGTGGTGTGGATGGGGGTGAAGTTTGGCTGCAGGCTGAACAGCTCACTGGTCAGATTTGGCACACTGGGTGGGTGGGTGGGGGGGGGGGAGGGAGAGAAGGGTACACAGGTTCATATCAAGCTGCAGCCATGAGCACCTGATTTGGTACTCCCTGGCGGAGTAGTTCCACTAACCGCCTCTAGGTGGCTCACAGTATTTGGATGCACCATTCTAAGGTAATGGGAAAGTTGAGATTTCATTCTCACAAAGGAAATACATTTTTTCTTTGTTCGTTGAGTCTACATTTAATTTATTTAGAGAGGTCCCGTTTGACATTTTATTTCAATAAAGAGTAATTAAGGATTTAATATGGGTGACTTTTGGCCGTAGACTCCTGCGATGCGCCCATTCAAGTCCCGCCCTCAATATGCCAAATATGGATTGTTTCCGCCGCTAGTCGCAAGACATCTGAAGTAATGGTGACACCCATAAACCATCGGCGTCGGCGGCGTCATGGAGGCTAGGTCCATATTTCTTACAGTCTGTGGTTTGTGTACGTATCCTGTGTGCTCTAAAGGCGAAACCTTGCCGTGTCAACTAAACATCACCACCGCATCACAGTTTAAAACTACCAGTCTGACATAACAGGGTGTCTGTCTCTGTACACCCAGGAAGTGCTCGCACACGAGGACATCTGAGTCATCACTGAATCCTAAAGGCAAGAATTCAAAGTCAGGGTTGATTCTACAACATAGAAGACAATAGAGTAAATATAGAGCATGCGGACAGAGCACAATATAATGAGAGCAGGAGAGGTTTGCGTCATCTCACTGGTTGCTGATGGGTACGATGGTAGAGTTGGCAAAGAGGTCGTTGGCTCCTCCGTTGCTGTTGGCACTGCCCACAGACTGGGTGCTGGGAGAGACATTTGGTGTCTGAATGTCAATCACTTTTGGCCCCTCCTTCTTTGTGGAAATGTCGGTAGAGATTGGGAGGAGGTGGGAGGAGAGACACAAGATTGTGAGACATATGGAAGAGCCTTGTCTTGTCTATGGAGTCTAGCGTCTGATGGGTTGGTAAATGCAAGGTAAAATCCGACAATGCTATGACACAGTAAATAGAGTAGATGCAGTATACCTACAATGTATCATATTATATTATTATTGGTGGTGGGCAGGGTCACTTCTTTACTAGAATGTTCCCTGCTGTGAACATTGTTATTATTTTATCCTTGGCAAGTTACAAAGGGAAAGACATGATCCATATTTTCGAATGATTTCGTTTGATTCCAGCCTTGTATGTTTTTTTCAAAGCTAAAGAGAATATTTAGAGATGCTCTTTGCATTCTCCCCGGAGCGCAGAGTGTGTGAAGGCCAGCGACCAGTCCATACAAATAATGTATTAACTTCACTAACCAAGGTGAAGAGACTATCAAATCCAAAACATATACATTAGTTATAGAGTGTGTAGCAGAGTGTGTAGCAGAGTGTGTAACAGAGTGTGTAACAGAGTGTGTAGCAGAGTGTGTAACAGAGTGTGTAGCAGAGTGTGTAACAGAGTGTGTAGCAGAGTGTGTAACAGAGTGTGTAGCAGAGTGTGTAACAGAGTGTGTAGCAGAGTGTGTAACAGAGTGTGTAACAGAGTGTGTAACAGAGTGTGTAACAGAGTGTGTAACAGAGTGTGTAACAGAGTGTGTAGCAGAGTGTGTAACAGAGTGTGTAGCAGAGTGTGTAACAGAGTGTGTAACAGAGTGTGTAACAGAGTGTGTAGCAGAGTGTGTAGCAGAGTGTGTAACAGAGTGTGTAGCAGAGTGTGTAACAGATTTGTAGCAGAGTGTGTAGCAGAGTGTGTAACAGAGTGTGTAACAGAGTGTGTAACAGAGTGTGTAACAGAGTGTGTAGCAGAGTGTGTAACAGAGTGTGTAACAGAGTGTGTAGCAGATTGTGTAGCAGCCAGATGACCTTGTGTTGCTGCAGTCTGTTGTCGTCTGTCTTGTCCTCCATGCGGCTCAGAGAGATCCCGGTGCTGGAGAGAGACGACATCACATTGGAAAGTGTACTCGTTCTAGGCCACACACACACACACACACACACACACACACACACACACACACACACACACACACACACACACACACAAATACACACAAACACACATACATGACGGAGGTTGACTTGGTAACCAGTGATTAACAGGAGTCCCACTGGCACATTTCCCAAGTTGGAAAGGAACACAGGAGAGGGGATACACACACATCTGCTGAGAGGAAGATTCCACCATTTTCCGGCAGGAAAAGAAAACAAGATATTTTATACACTGAAGAGTTTAAGAATCCTAGTTTCCCTAAATCAAAATATATTCAGATACTACCTTGGTATTTATACTAATCTGCTTTGTATAGATAGTAATGGATTGAAATAATATAATTATGTAGATATATAATAATCTATTTTGGTCGATAATAATGATAATGAATCATTAATAACAATGAATAATTAATAATTCTAAAAACTGGTAGTAATACCAATAAATACATATGATATATGTTGGTTTATTATTACAAACATGAATAAAATAGCATAATAATGTAGATGTGTTTGTATTGTGAAGGAGAAGCCATAGCAGTGGTGTAGCGACGGAGGTGTCTCACCTGTTGCTGGCCGACAGCTCTTTGATTTTGCGGCCCTCCAGGGAGGCTAGGTGCTGCTCCAGGGCCTCCAGGAGGGAGCTGGGGGCCTGGGGGGGGGGGGGGGGAGGGGGGGGCGGGAGCAGGAACATCAGGGAAGGGAGGGGTGTAGCATTACCAAGAGACAAGTAGGCAGGCTGTGTGCAACCTCACCCGCTCTCACTGTCTCTCTGTCTTTCACTCTCTCTCTCACACTCTACTAATCTCTCTCTCTTGCTCTCTCGCACACACACACAGCACACACACACCACACACACATACAGCACACACACACCACACACACACAGCACACACACACACACACAACACACACACATGCGCTCATCACGCAGTCCTGCAAAGCTGCACCCAAATAAAACACAAGACCTTGAAAATGACATTCTCTTGATTCTCTTGAAGAGTAAAAAAAACCCAAAACAAATACAAAAAAACAAAAGTCCTCTTTGGGCTTATTCTGCCTGGCGACAGTCTTTTGGGGGGGTGTCATCGGGTTGGGCTGACAAGCATGCGGACTACAGGTTAGCCCCAGCTCATGCAGTGCCGGGTCCCCAAAGCGAGACTGGGAGGGCCAGAAGACCACCACCACACGACAGAACAGCCAGTTGAATGCAGCTCTCCAGAGTGCACAACAGACCCTCGCAATAACCACACTCAAGCCCATGCACGGTGATGCACACACACACTACACACACGGCACACACACACACGGACACATTCACTCTCTCACACACACACACACACGCTCACTCTCTTTCTCACACACACGCTCACACGCCTTCCAAAAATTGAGAATCACATTCCAGAGATGAAGAGTTAACCCATGGATTCCAAATGTCGGCGATGCCAATTTCATTTTATTTTTTGTTTGTTTACAGAGACGAATGGAAGCGCCAGCCACTGCTTTTAGCGCGTGGACTCAACTGGGCTTCAGGTGAAACCGGAGACGCTGGAGGCCAAGGTTGTTAACTCCCTGAAAGGCAACTGTCTGGCGAAGACAGGTATGCACGTCGGGCAGCTGTTTGGTAGCACCCCCGTCACCAGGGAAACACAGAGAAAAACAAAAGAAGCTATGGATGGATTGGAAGGTCATGTGACACCTGCGCCTCCAGCCAGACACTTGCTTTTCAGTTACAGAGAACACCATCCCAAACACAACAAGCAAAATAGCGTAAAAAAAACAAAAAAAAACCTCAACAAAACATCTTTCATATACAGTACTTATTTCAAAAGGGGGGAAAAAGAGAGAATAATGCGAATTCTGGATATCCTTCTTCAGAGAAATCTAGAATATGCTACAGGTTTGAAATAAAAGATAAGAACAGAGCTTAGTATCAACATGTGCCACGAGGGAGTTGAACCGGAGCGCGTTGGGCCCTCACCGGCACTGCACACATGACACCGCGACAGCAGCAAGCGTATTTTGACATTGATTCCATTTTTTTTTTTACTTATTTTTCAAAAGAAGTCATTTTGCCAGGCCCAGTGGAAATATTGCGTTCGGAATCACTCCACTGGAGACATGATATGCAGTACATGTGACGGCATAAGGCACAACCTGTTCAAGTCACATTTGTGTAAAGAAACCTATTGGGGTGAAAAAAACACCATTCGCTGCTCTCCCCACAGCTAATGCAACCAAAGGGGGCACTTGAGGAATTGTGCGTTTGGTGATAACAATGTGTTTCAGTGTGTTTCTATCCAGATGACGCACATCGAGAGAGAAGTGACTCAAGCAACTCGCTGACAACGGCGCTTGAACCGGCGCCATCATCAACCTCCAATCGTCATCAGGAATAGAATTGTGACGAGATTAAAATGGTTAGATAAAGCTGCCCTTAAACCGCTAGCATAAACATCTAGTTTCATTTCCTTGAGGATTGATTGAGGATTGAGTAGAATTTGGTTTGAGCCAGTGTTGGTCAAGGATTGGACCTGGAGGTGAGATACGGGTCCTATTCTGTCCTATTCTAGACTGTCCACAATTTAAAAGGAAGGAAAGGAAGCGAGGAGTTAAGAATAGTGTGCAAGGGAGGAGGAGGAGGAGGAGGCCGGGGGCAGGTCTGTAGGGTGAGTAGTGAACGGGAGCATTTAAGAATGAAGCATCATGGGATTGACTTGACTTGACTGGTTGGTTGGTTGACTGGTTGATTGATTGACTGACAGGTTGAGCGGTTGATTGAGATGAGATGCAGACTGACCTGTGTGAGATCGGGGCTGTCACCCTGATCTATCCCAACTCGCTGTGTCACAAAAAAAGGAAGGGGGGGAGGGGGAGGGGGAGGGGGGGGAAGGGCAAAACAAATATGAACAAAAATGTAATTCAAATGAAAAGGAAAAAAAGTTTTATATCAACAAAAACAAAAACAAAAACAAAAATTAACCAACAACAAAATAAAAACACAGACTTCAAAGAAGAAAACCAAAAGTAAGGAAGAGGTGCATAAAAAGGAGGAGGAAGAGGAGGAGGAGGAGGAGGAGGAGGAGGAGGAAGAGGGAAGAAGAGGAATCAAACCGAAGCGTTTGTTACTGGCATGCTGCCGGGAAAGAAAACAACTAAAAGACAGACAGGAGGAAGGGGGGAGGGAGGGGGTGGGGAGGAGTGCACACACACACACACACACACACACACGGACACACACACGGACACACACACACACACGGACACACACACACGCACACACACACACACACACACACACACACAGACTAGAGATGTGCGTGACCCAGCTATCACCGCAGGCGTAGGCGGTTGCGGTTCCCGGTTTTTATAATTTGCAGGTGATTTGCGGGCGGGTTGGTTAGAATCATCTTCTTGTTTACTGTTCAATAACGTTTTGCCAAAATACAAGCCTCTGCTATAACATCAGATGTGAATGCATTTAGTTGTTATCCTACTGAGAACAGGCATCTGCACCAGTTGGGCAAACTGTCAGATCAAATGATGGCTGTCCACCAGCCTACAGATGAAATGAAATGACTAATAATAATAATGACTAATAATAATAATGACTAATAATAATAATGACTAATAATAATAATGACTAATAAGTGATTGTAGTAGCAATATGCCAAGCTAGGGCCTCAAGGTGCTCTGCCATCTCACCTACAGCCTAATAATACACACTAATAGGAATACATTGTATATTTTACTAATTTCATGACTTTTGTTTCATCTTTTGAAAAAAAAAAAGCCTTAGTTTAGACAAACGTATGACTTAACCAACTACGTTTGGCAGTGTTCCGTAATAGCGGCTCGCGGGAAGCGAACATGGGAGTCATGTGGTTTTGGGTCATCACTAACACACACGCACGCACGCGCACACACACACACACACACACACACACACACACACACACACACACACACACACACACACACGTATATACAGCCATATTAACACCCACACTGGGAAAGACACGTATACAGACACACACACACACACACACACACACACACAGATGTGGCGCTCAAGACTGGAGATGAATGAGTGAGCACGCATATATACACCACCAGGGGGATGGGCAGCGGGGCAGACAACAGGTCACGTGACAGAGAGATGGACCACACCCATAAAAGGTCAGGACACTCGACTAATGTTGACTTGTTACGAGACGGGAGGCGAAGCGTTTGGTTGTAAGGGGGGAGGGGGGGGGGGGAGGGTGGGGGGGAGGCACAAATGGCACACAAAACAAAACACATCCTAGTTAGACGGGGTCGATGAATGGGGCCTCTGAAGTCAACGTTGAGCCGGTGTTGTTTTTGTTTTGTTTTTGTTGTTTTTGGCGGGGATGGCGGTGGTGGGGGGGGGGGTGAAGGTGGGGAGGTGGGGGAGGTGGTGGAGGAGGGTAGGGGGGGGGGGAGGAGGGGGAGGGGGGGTTGAGATGCTCAGACGCCTTCGTACCCCCCCCCAGAACCTTCAATCGTCCAATTAGAAAGCACAGATCAGCGGAAGCCCCACCCCTACCTCCACCCTCCCTCCTCCACCCCCACCCCCACCCCCCTCAGGGAGACGTCAGACAAAGCTGTGTCTCACGGCATTGTGTTCACTATAAGGAGCCTCTGGAGCTGGCTCTCACCCAGACGATAAAATAAACAGCCATAGAAAGAGAGGGGAATACACCACAAATAAACAGAGAGAGGATAGAGAGACATAAATACAGAAATAAACAGCTCGCTGGGGGGGGGGGGGGGGGGCATGCAGTGCAGGCATGTGAACAGGCAGCAGGAGAAGAGGTCCTAAACCAGGTGGGACTCTCTGATAGGCTAGGACTCAGCCATTCATCATCACTGTCGTGGAATAAGCCCCGCCCCCAGGTCAGGAAGACAGAAAGAGGACAGAGAGAGAGGGAGAGAGAGAGAGAAAGAGAGACAGAGACAGAGAGAGAGAGAGAGCGAGAGAGAGAGAGAAGAAAGCACTAGCGGGCAAAGAAGACGGAAGATTAGAAATAAAAAAGACCCTGGACACAGATTGGTTTGTCCGGCAAGAGATCAGGTAGCAAGAGAAACACGTCAACCTTTTACAATAAAGAGGGCATCTCAACAGTTGTATGTGGTTCTCCGTGTGCTCGGGGTATGAGGAGCATACCGCTGTTTGGAAGTTCAAGAAGCCATGGAGGTGGCGGAGATGCTGAATAGTAGCATCTCCATGTAGCCCATGTCATGTTGAGGTTGAATAGAGGGGAGAGGAGAGAGGAGTGGGGAGGAGAAAGGACAGAATGGAGAGGAGAGAGAGGAGAGGGGGGAGAGAGAGAGAGAGAGAGGAGAGGGATAGGAGAGAGGAGATGGGGAGAAAGGAGAAAGCAGAGGGGGAAAGGGGGAGGAAGGAGATAGGAGAGGGGAGAGGGGGAGGGGGGAGAGGGGAGAAAGGAGATAGGAGATGGGAGAGAGGAGAGAGGAGAGAGGAGAGGAGATAGGAGAGAAGATATGAGAGACGAGACAGTGAGAGGTGATTAGAGAGGAGAGGGGGAGGAGCGAGGAGAGAGGAGAGGGGAGAGTGAAGGCAGGAAAGGGAATGAGAGTAAAGAAAGCATGAAGGGAGGAGAAACCATCATATGCCCTTGAGATGCTCTCGAGACTTTCTTACTGGTGTCTAAGAGGCCGTATAGCGGGAGTGCTCCCCGGGCAGAGGGAGCAACACAGCAGGCTTTACCTCGGCTACTTTGAGGAACTCTGAGAGCTTGGTCATCCTGTTGAGGAAGGTCTTGTAGATCTCCAGGGCTTCCTTGCACTGGTTCTTCTTCATGTCAAAGTATTTTTCTGCACAGTGGAGGCAAGAGCTGGCATTACACCTGTATCCTCCACCTCAGCACTGTACCGTGCACTGCTTCAGGAACGTCTTACATTTGCAATCAAGCCATTTTGTTTTGTACTGAAATTATTTTGCTAGAGTGATTTCATGATCTTTCACAAGCACTCTGTAGAGTGTGTGTGTGTGTGTGTGTGTGTGTGTGTGTGTGTGTGTGTGTGTGTGTGTGTGTGTGTGTGTGTGTGTGTGTGTGTGTGTGTGTGTGTGTGTGTGTGTGTGTCTGTGTGTAGTGGCTGGTTTAAGCAGCCTCACCTGGCCCAGGTAGAGTCTGGGGCTGGGCGAGGCTAATCAATGCACACAGGTTCAAGCAACCGTCACACCACACACACACACACACACACACACACACACCACACACACACACACGAACCTCAGTAGTGGCGCTGCATGTCATATTCCTATATCAACAATATATCTGGTGAAGAACTATGGTGAACAGCACATAAAGATTACAGGAGCATATTGTATTACATCATCTGAAGCCTCCTGTCATACATCCAGCTCCCACGTTGCTCCTGTGTGTGTGTGTGTGTGTGTGTGTGTGTGTGTGTGTGTGTGTGTGTGTGTGTGTGTGTGTGTGTGTGTGGTTGTGTGTGTGTGTGTGTGTGTGTGTGTGTGTGTGTGTGTGTGTGTGTGTGTGTGTTACCCAGCATGTTTATAACGCCCTCGTTGTAGGCAGCAAACAGCCGTATGGAGTCTTTGAAGAGCAGCATGAACCCTGCGTTGATCACTCCGTTAGTCAGTTCATTGGAGTTGGGCTGCAGAGAGGAGATAGAGAGAGAGAGGGGGGGGGAGAGAGACAGAGACAGAGACAGACAGACAGAGAGCGATAGAGATAGAGAGAGAGAGAGAGAGAGAGAGAGAGAGAGAGAGAGAGGAGAGAGAGAGAGGAGAGGGACAGAGACAGAGAAATTCTTTGCTGAATAAAACCCAGCACAATATTCTACGTAAGCGATACATCTCACAATGTCCACTTCTGGTTTTGAGTGAGCTCATATCAGCAGGCTACAGCGGTGTGCAATACAATACAACGCAATACATCAGATACAACACAAAGGAATCCTTCTAAAGTACAGTGTGTCCACGAGTACCCCGGAACAATGTGGAATATCTGACAATCTGAGATATTGAGTGCATCACTCTTCAGTGCGGTTAGTCTCAATAGGACGTCACGGTCATTATTAGGTCAGCAGCGTTCGGGTTTAACCAGCGGATCTGTCTTCTCCTGACTGTGACTCAAATGGGTTGAACCAACAAGCTGTAAGCACTATTACTATTGTAGTCTATGGGATGTACATAGACACACATTGACCATAAAAGAAACTATTCAGGTCTCTGTGTGTGTGTGTGTGTGTGTGTGTGTGTGTGTGTGTGTGTGTGTGTAAACCCATTCGCTGACATTGATCAATCCTGTGCTAGCAGAAAATATATATCATATAACATATATATCTTACATGTTTTCTTTCAATTATGGACTACCTGAACTAAAGTTTAAAGTACTTAAGGTGGAAGTAGTTAACCTTTTAGCTTTAACTTCTAACGATGAAGTAAATTTTAATTTTACCTGCCAACTTTACACCTGGCCAGGGATTACAGGGATTACAGATGAGAACAAGTCTCCTAATTCTGGCATATTTACAACACTGTCTATTAATATGCACGGTCCCTGACAAATAAACTAAATAAATAAAAATTACAAATACTGATCACACAGTGTTCTGGCTATAGAATAATGGCACCATCGACATTGTGTTCTTTATAAGCCTCCATCTCACCATGCACCTGGCTACCATTCTTCTGAATCAAAGCAACTGTGGATATTCTACCCGGTAACTTGTTTAAAAAAAATAAACCAAAAGAAAAATAACTCAGTTGACAGAGGAAGCAAAGAAAGCGAGGAGGTGATAGAAAATGTGTGATAGAAAACGAGACTAAACAGGAGTAAACCTGACGGGTGTTCGTCTAGATGGAGAGAACCCCGGCCTTGAAGGGGTTCTGTTGGCATTATTACTTATTGATCAGTAACCAGCCACCTGCGTACTGATTCACACCACTGGATGTGTTACTGTCCTTCATCATAGTA